>JAQFZE010003350.1:0-12751 GCA_034695245.1 Dicyrtomina saundersi | reverse complement strand
ACTTTTAAATATAATAACGTTACTATTGTTACAAGATATTGTGATTAAAACATTCTCAGGAAATCTAATACCGGTAGGCTGAATTTTGACTTCAGTAACTGGCATCCAGGACCGCTTCCAAATTTCCGCACTTGGTGTGGGTACTGAAATAAGGTCAAGGATAGGTCTCTGTCTGGCATTAGATCCACGAATAGTGCTGTAGAGGCAACGTAACTAGTACATGAGAAAACCCGTATGTTCGTTAAAAACATTGAAGTGAAATAGCAAAGAAAGCCAAATTACACAATCTGACGGTTGACGACCTGCTTGACATTTACAAACAGGAGGGACTTTATAATCAAAACCCCTGCAGTGACATGACGCAGATACTAGAAGCTATTATAAACGGCAATTTTGACATTAAAACACAATTGTCAGAGAAACTAGCAACAAAGGAAAATAGCATCTAAAAGTGACTCAATACCATTTATGCGGGTCTCAAAAATACAGTATTACAGCTATGCGCCTAAATTAAAATACAAAAAGAGATTAATAAAGAGCTTAAAGCCCAAATTGTGACAATTGAGCCAAAATACGATAGCCTCTTCAACAACAAGTAACTTGAGCAAAGACCAATTGGAATAAAGCTCAACGTAAGAAGAAAAAAGACTTAACCTCGTATTTACTGGATTTAAGGCCCAACTAAAAAAACGTCAAGCAAAACCCACTGAGAAGCATACTAACTTTATTCCCGAATCTCTTGCGCTCAACACTAAATATCGACAGCGTCAAAAGGCTGAGGAGTAAACAAGGCACTCCACTGGACAAAATCTGTGGAACTTTCTGCTTTTTAAACGACCGTAACAGTGTGCTAGGGGCACAAAGTAAGCTAAAGAAAGAAAAAATGAAATGCACTACATCGACCTTGTCCTTCCGGCAGCCGTCGCAAATTCAAAGAGCGAGAGGCGGAAAGCTAGCCAAGAGAAAAAAAGAAGTAGCAAGAGAGAAAGTAGCGCCACGCATATCAGATAGGACGTTGGCAGGCCCATACACATGCAACGAACACGACAAACTCCTAATGTACCTAAAACCATATACAGGAACGTGAACAGACTCACAAATTGTAAATACGACAACACTAATATTATTATTTAAAATGACGTGGATATATTCTGTCTTTATGAAACCGGGACTACTGAAACTAATGACAACTTAAAAAGGGTTTAGTATCACATATATTACCCTATAAAATATTACAGTATTTCATAAAAGATAAAATCAGACTAGTTGTGAAAGTATTTTACTGTGCGTTATTAAAAAATTTTTTATACCAAAACATTAGCTTAGTTCTAGAATTAACTTCATTACATACAGTGATAAAATGGTCAGCAAACAGTAATGTAGTGTCTAAATTAATATCAAGGTATGTGAATTCTTTATCTTGCTCTAATTCAGCCGTAATAATTTAAGGTGAACTTTACATGTAGGTTTAAATGAGTGTAGTGATCTTAATACCATTAGTTTAGTTTTACGGTGGTTCACTGCTATTTATTATTTTGGGACCATTTAAATAAATTTTCTTACTCATTATGTGAAAAATATTAACATTTTTATCCTTATTTATATCTTTAGAGGAATAGTAAAGAATGAAATCGTCAGCATATAGGATAAATTTAAATTTTTTAAAGCAATCAGGTAGGTCATTTATATAAATTACAAATAATAAAGGAGACAAACAACTTCCTTAGGGTGTTCCACGCAGCATCGTCTGCCTGCTTACTACAGTGTTTTCTATTTTTACTTATATTTGCCCACCTTGCAAATAGAATTTAAACCACTTATAAATGCAGCTTAAATCTGACATTCCAGACCTTGACTTCAATTATTGAAACTTTACACCTCCAAAAAACCTCATCTACAAAACTGCAAATAAAGTGGGAATGAGCAATAAATTAAATAACAGTACAAGAAAAAACTATGGTCCTAAATAGTTTGACATACAGCATCACAAAACGCAATGCATTTCTTCAACTACGCAAGTACAGAAAAGACATACTGCACGATGCTTCTGCCACTGATAGCCTTGAAAGCTTTCCAAGTCACAAAAAAGAGTATTAAAAACTGTAATCAGATAAAAAAAGTGTTCTATGAGCTAGTGCAAAACGTATTATATCACTAAAAACTGAACCGATTACTGCGAGGCAATAAACATGATAAGAGATAAAAAACATAGCTTTAGGCCTAATGACATCACCAAATCCCAGTAAAATGCCCATTTTGGCACGATCTTTGAAACCACAAAAACTAACCTCATAGAAGTTTTAGGCTCTAGCAACATAGTCTCAGCTTGTGTCGGTACCTCACTTGACGCTAAGATTACCATAATGGAACTTCTGAAAGCAAAAACAAAACTGGGAAATAATTAATCTCCTGGAGCTCATACGATACCAAATGAAGTATGAAGGGTTTGGACGACACGACATACGAATACCTGCTTCAGTTACTAAACACTGCAAACGCAGAACAGATACCACGTAGCTAGGTAAATGTTGTAAACGCACTAATATTTAAAAAAAAGGACTTAGTAATAACGAGTAACTACTGCCCCATTGCTCTGATTAACACAATCACAAAAATATACACTTGCATCGTGTCAGATAGACTCAACTCCTTCTGATTTGTGAATGACACAATTTCGAAGAACCAAGCTGCCTACAGGAATGTTTGTAGCTGTATAGACCATATAATTGCATTATACACATTTATCCTGAAACAACTCCATAGACTAGCTCTAAAGAAAAAAGGAAAACTGTTTGCACTGTTTTTTGATATCAGCCAAGTCTTTGATTTCATCAAAAGGATTAATTTTGGACCAGATTGAAAAAAGCGTGGTTAAGTGATCATTATATAGCAAAGATCAAGAAACTCTACGACCTAACAAAAACTAAATTAAGATTTAAGGAAGGATATACAGACCTGGTTAACGTAACAGAAGGGGTATTACAAATTTAAACCCTATTGCCAACACTATTCACTATATATATTGAAACAATCACTGAAATACTCTAAGCTAGCGACATAAAAGGCATTTGAATGTTCACCCTTGAATTTCCAATGCTGTCATACGTCTATGACTGTATACTCTTTGCCTGTAACAAACTGAATCTTCAAAGACGAATAGACACATTTAACATTTTTTAAAGCTATTGCCTTTAACCCAACTTGTCAAAGACAACATAATTGATCTTTTGGAAGACAAGCAAGATTGGTTAATCCACAAAGTTTAACTAGCAAGGTAAACTGCTTAACAATGTAAGCCAGTATGTCAACTTAGGCGTCCTTTTTTCTCAGAGCAGAGTCCCTAATGACGCAAATGAATACTTCTTTCAAAAGACCAAAGCAGTGCAAGCCAAGCTTCTTGACCTGTTTTACTGAGCAAAACTAAGAGACATCAACTTACACATACGACTCTTTAATTCTCTTGTAAGCTCGATACTAATGTACGCCGCGCCTGTATGAGAAATTTGCTTCATCGATAAACTTAAGACCTTTCAAACTATTTTTCTACGAAGACTCACAGGCTCATCCAACTCAACCTCTTAATACTAACTCAGGCTAGAGACAGGAATGCTGAGCATAAAACTAGAATAATTTAAAGCACCACTTAGATTCATCAGGAACACCATCAACCCCAAAGAAGGCAGTATTGCTAGGAACTGCTACCAAGAAGTGTTTAAGACCAAATCTACTGATTTTTGCTACAACTGGGAGCTGCGGGTAAAAAATATCTTCACTGATGCACCCCTGGAAGAAGTTTTGTATAATTTAAACACCAAATACATAAAAAACATAAAAAAGAGGTCTTAAAAAAGTGCCCACTGTACTGTATTTACAAAGATGTTCAAAGAATGCTAAGTGGCAACACATTAAGACAGTACGCAAACCTGAAAACTCATGCCTTAAGATCAGAATATTTTTAGATGAACCTAGCCTGAAATACGGTAAAACTTGTTCTAAACATGAGTATTGGTTTTCACAGAATCGTTCTCAGAGAAAAAACCACCAACGTTAACAGTATTAAGAAGATATAAAAGCAAGCTAAAACATTACACTGTGAGCTATGCGGAACAAAGATAGAAAACACTTACTACATAATGTTCAAATGACCACATTACAGATCTCCTAACCAAAATCTTGCACTGAAAATCTTTAGCTGCTACCCAGAGGCAAAATGTTTGGGACGAAGACCAGAAATTTTAACCTTAAATGTATAGAGGAAGATTAGCCCTTACCTTCTGCCCCCTACTCTACGTTCATAAATGCTTTCTATTCATATTGCATCACTACTTTAATTTTTTTTGTGATTCTTATTATAAATACGTGGAATACCTTATTGTAATTTGTCTACTATGACCCATTTAAGGCTTAAATTGTACAAAGCTATTGCTACTTTCTACATGCTTTTGTTGCAGGCTCAATAACAAAATCAAAGAAACGACTATCGAAAAATATATACTTTTGTATTAGCTGCGGCCAAATCGACTCAATAATTAAATTATTATTATTATGACATCAACAACCACAATTATTAGAAACGTAAATTAAAAGGCTTTTTGACTAGTAATACTACTATAGAAGGCAAAGTTCATGCTAATAGTTATATTTAAGACAAAAGTAGCAATTGAGCACAACACCATAATAAAAGTAACACACAAGAGCTTACAGGTATTGCTACGAAATCCACACTTATGCAAATCGAGACAGACGAAGAGCAGAACCCAACTCAGACACAAATCACAGTAACAGAGCAAGGGCGCGACTTACAAGACAATAGAGAAGCTTTATTAAAAATATTTAAACTAAGTTTTGGGCGATAATCAAACTTTATTATAAGATTTAGCTTCAGAAGCAGAGAAATCGTCAACATTTATTTTTTCATGTAACGCTAACACACAAAAGGCAGCAAATTAAAGAGAATTAATTAAATCAATCATCCATTATTCAAAAACTTAATTTATAAAGAAGTACTGCAACCCCCTTTGAACAAAGTAACGTTACAGTGTTCTACAAATTGAGTACCTGCTTTGACACCAAGACTCGTAAAACCCATAACGCAGATATTACTTCCATTAAATTATCCTTAACCAGTTTGCTCATTTGAAATACCACATTTCATTGTTACAACTCCTGGGGTCTTAACGATTCAACAAAATAATTTAAATAGACAACGTTGATCAATTTGACAAACAGAAGAGTTTCCAATCATTAAAGTCTACCTTTGCTTAAAAATGGAAGCACAAGAGCAACTTCAAACAGAATAATCAAAGGTAGCACAACAACATACATCTTAAGAAAGTGGCTGCACACAATTTCAGCCTTTTATTAGTTTTGACATTAAACTGCGCACGCCAATTGTAATACTAAATAAAATCAGCAACCAAAGAGAACTGACATCCTTTAACTGTATCTCTAAAAACAACAGTTCACACTCTGAAATTGGATACTTTACCGACACTAAAATAAACGACGACATATTATTCAGATCATTTCTTTGAATATATTACGTTTAGCTAAAAACAACTTATTTAAAAATCAAAACAAATTTTTTTAGCAACACAACATGACGGTACATACCTTGGCTCATAGGAACAGTACAAGCAACAAACGCGGACGCAATTCCAACATTTGACAAATATATAATTACAATCAAGCGCTTCGCGCCTGATTTGTCGACCGACGGTCCAATGTAGATGCTGAGCTTAAAGCAAATTGGCTTGGTCACTGGTAAACAATGCTTTTTAGATTCTAACTAAAAACAATACAGCACTTTTTCCTCGCACAACTATATAGCACTTTTTAATCGAACTTCCGGACGATAGAAAGTTTTTTGCATTTAATCAGTTCAAAAATGTGACCCGCAGCCATATAGACATACAGACAGACAGACAAACAAACAGACAGCTAACAATATTGTAATGAAAGTTTGCTCAGCATCTAAAAAATTTAAATGTTGGAAATAGGAGCACTTAATATTATGATATTTCAAAGATGTCATTAGATGAAATCCCTCAATATTTGTAACTTATATAGGTAAGTTTATTACATGTAGTTAAAAAAGGTTGAAAAACAATTTAATGTTGAAAAGAGGGGTTCTTCAAACTAAAATAATGATGAACGTCATTATAGATGATTCCTGAATATCTCTAACCAATATAGGTAAGTTTATTACACGTACCGTATTTCTTCCAATAAAGCCCCAAGTTCTATTAACTCAACTCAGTCCTGATACTCGGGTTCTATTAGAGGCGGGGTGCTATAGGAGGCGGGGTTCTATTCTTTAATTTTTAAAAGTGCCCAAAAGTTATACCTTATTAAAAATAATGGAACGCTAATAATCCATTTTTTCAAAAATCTAGATACATTTTTATTTTTTGACAAGTAATAATGTTTTACATAAATGCATCAGAATCAATATCAATCAAAATCTCATTTTTTTTAAGTCCGTTTTCATTTCCTTCTTTTTCAATACAATAGTCAGGGTCTTGAGTATTTAAATTGCAAAACTCAGCCAGGTTTTTAAAAATGTTTTTAAATTTATCATCCTTGAGGAAGTGAATCATTTCATCTTCTGTTCCGTCGCTGTTAAACGAGATTCCGCAAACTTTGCAAGACTTTTTTATTAGATCAGATAAAAGTCCGTCCCAAGCAGTTTTGACCCATTCCAGCATGAGCCGTCGTGACGAGTGACGCATATTGTTACCTTTAGTATAAGATTTGTTCCCCTCTGCGGCCATCCAGTCAGAGTAAGAGTTCACAAGTGACTCTTTAGTCTTTATTCCACGAAACGTCAGCCGGTTGAAGGTACTTTGTACAGCCACCAGGTATGACAGCAACCCGAGTTTGGAACTTTTGTAGATGACTCTTTGTAGAAGCACTAATGTGTGCCCGGTACGAATCCCAAACGAGGAGTCTTTTCTTGAAGGAAAGTTGCCCTTAGACCTTATCTAGCCAAATTTCGATCAACTCGTCGTCCATCGAACCATTCGCAGTTGAAGCAACGACCACCCTTGGAATATCCTGCATTGCTTTCACTTCACGAATGGCTCCTAAATAATTAAAAACAATAAATTACTCATTATTATTTCTATAACGCTTACGTTTAAAAGTAACGGGCAAGATTGATTAAGTTGGATCAGACAACTAAAATGTTTAAATAAATGTTACCTCTATAATTATTACCAAACTAATTTGCCACACCAAATTAAGCAACTGATACGGAAAAAAACAAACAAATATTTCATTTTAACATTAAACTAGATAAGTGAAGCTGTTCATTTTTAGGAGACAGGAGCACAACTAGATACGTTTACTGCGACATCGACGTTAGAAACAGCATCACAGGCCTCTGCCCCAGTTGATACTAATATATTTAGGAAACCATTTTACGCAAATGACATCAAAGATTTTTTTAATACAACTGTTAGTTATTAACTTATTAGAATTATAACTGAAATCTAAGAAGTAATTGCTAGTAGTTGCTACCGTAAAGGCACTAGAAACCGCAAGGAGTCAAATGCTAATAACATTTTTTACGAAATCAGCGATTCCTATTTCTTAACCAACAGTGCATATCTCAATTTCTGAGATAATGTTATCACATAACACGTTGTAACTGCAGCTTCTTGACGGCACGCAAGAAGACATTACAATCTGTAAAACTACAACTTTTGCCGTCTCCAAAATTCTTGATTATTAAACCGTGCAAATCAACAAGACTTAGCAGAGTCCAAAGACTAAGTTTATACGAACGGTTTTACAGATGTACTGAATTTTTTATACCAGCAAATTATCTCGTTATAACTCCAACTTCCCTACAAAGCAGCTGGAGCTGTTTAGACAAATATTATGCGATTACTACGTAACTTACATGTTTAAGGAAGCAGAACCAAGACGATAAAATGCAATCAAGTTTTAAGTTTACACACGAGACACCAAACAATCAATCAACGTTTTCAAAGACCTAGTGACCACACAAACCAACTAATTAAAGCCAACAGGATATTTTTAAAAATGGTCTAGTATCAACATAGTCTAGTTTTCCTTTTTATGTAGCTATTGTCTACTAGCAACACAGAGGTTAAACAAACTAGAAAACAGACTAAGTAAAAGACAAGACTGTTTGTGGGCTGTAGATCCATTAACAGTGTAACAAAACCAATCGCGTACCCACAGTCACATTTAAAAGTTATGTTATTGTAAATAAAAGACTTTTGGTACTTTTTAAAACTCAATCTTAAATAAGAATTCAACCAGTGTGTAATTGATG
The DNA here is from genome assembly GCA_034695245.1 of Dicyrtomina saundersi. NCBI lineage: Eukaryota > Metazoa > Arthropoda > Collembola > Symphypleona > Dicyrtomidae > Dicyrtomina > Dicyrtomina saundersi. The sequence goes on along the minus strand of JAQFZE010003350.1, from coordinate 4,446 downwards.
AAACAGTGTAGAAAAAACAGTGTTCAGCTACAAATGAGGCTTCTATGAGCACAAGTACTTCCCAATTGGCCTAATTATTTCTCCTTTCTACTTTAGCAAAATTATAAATAGAGTGCAAGTCTTTTTAGTTTACAAATTGTACGAATTTTACTATCAATTACCAGGTAGAAACAAAGAGCATTTGTCAAAACGACTTCCCTTCTAAGAAAGGTTAACGCTGAACTAGAATAACACGGGTTTAAGCTAAAACCTAAACAATGCCGACTTTGTTTTAAAGAACTTGAAATGTTGGGTTTTATCATAAAAACCGAAGAAACAAAACCTTGCCTAAGGGTGAAACAAGCTATACCTAACTTTAAGTTACCTGCAAAAGTCAAGGACATCCAGCATTTTCTAGGAACAATAAACAGCTTTAAAAAGTTTTTAACGAAGTTTGCAATAAGACCTTAGTCTATTACACAGCTTCACAGCAACACAAGTTTACATAAAAAAAATTTCAGCAAAATGCATTTAAATACATGCATAACAATCTTGTTACACTTACAACACTGGCTTAATTTAACCTAAGAAGACAAACAATACTAAAAACCGACGCGTTAATTAATGAGATAAAAAATCTTTTATTTAACTAAACGAAGAAATGCTCGCACTGATTGTCATGTACTTGTCTTAGAAAATGTCAACAACAGAAAAAAACAACAGAACAACTGAAGTATAACTTTGGGACACAGTTAAGTGCATCTAACGTTTAAATATGTTTTTTAGAAGTGAACTGTTTTAAATAACATCTGTTTATAAGGCACTTACTTACATCGTAAATGCTTTGAAAGTAGAAATGAAATTTAAGTTGACACGCACCGGCCTATTGATGTCCAGATACTTAAAAACATCGAGTATTTAGGTTTCCAAGATGCATTATTACCTAGACAAAACGTTCAGCAACCCTATAGAGAGCAAAGACAACAAAAAACTTTAACTACTAATTTAGTTGATAAGAACTGCAGATTTTAACAGCGAGCATTAGCCAGACCCAAACAGATTGATTTATTTGGCAGCAGAATTTTAAAGTAAGATTTAACGTTGTACTATAATTATAGCAGTGAAATTTCACCACTGCACACTATTTTAGCCCCTTAGCATTTAAAAGCTTAAATTTGTTTCAAATTTCATAACAGTATTATTAAAACGCAGCTTGGAATAATAATAACACAATGACGGCCTATATTTTATTAGGAAAACTTAAAAAAAAGATGCATTGGTATGTGAAAAGTTTTTAAAACTACTTAACAGCACAAATACAATGCAGAACACCACACGGGCTGATGGAATTTATTTAAGTGTCTATGAAACCATTAAAACTAGTGCACGTTGATAAAATGGGCCTTTGTTACACCGCAAGGGTTACAAGTTTGTAATAACGGCTATTTCTGTGGGTAATATTATTATTACTACATACAAGTGTAACAGTATTGCTTAATGCGGTAAATACACGTCGTTAATCTCATATTTATTTAACATAATCATGAAATTATCAGGTTTAACAAACATGTTCCGCACATTGTATTATCTTTAATCAGGCGTGCGCATTTTGTATGTCAAACCTGCACCAAAATGTATATTTTAACAGTAGATTACATTAGCATTTAACTCGTCAGTTTAAAAATACGAATCACACTTCATTCTTTTTTTACCTAAGATATGAGGCCCTTTACCCAATTTAATGAACCTTTTTTGAGCCTTACGCATTTCGAGTCCAAACCATATTACAAAACAGCTCAATAGGCCACAAAAATAGCGCCAAAAGCAATAATAACGAAAAGACAAAGTAACGCAATCAGGTACAACAAAAGACGATGCAATACTATTGTTATCAGATAGAATAGGCCAAAATTTGGCCAAACTATAAATCATTATTACGCATTAATTTGTCGTTTACTTATTGTACGCCACCAGTAATGTCAAACGCGTTTAAGAAAGACCACACCAAAACACGAAATACAAAACACAGACAAATTTCAAGCGACTCAAACCATAATACAATTGAGACGATCTATTATATTCACCAACAGACATCTTAAAGCTAATTGCCGACAATTGGCTAGAAAAAACCAAAACTGGTTGAAATCAGAGAAGCGGATATGTTGGATGCAGCAATACAAAATTCAAAACCGTCAACTACCACAAAAAAGTTTTTAGCGCAGTATTTTAAGCATCACAATTGGCAACTAATGATGTGCAAGCATCAACACTTAGGACACTAAAAGCGACATCAATCAATACACAAGATAATCGGTTCATTAATTTGTCCTGCAAAGCAAATTAAAAAAACTAAACTATAGGAGTACAAACATACACATTGCGTCTTACGATAATAAAAATTAAAGCAAATTGATATTATTCATCGTATTCAAACCATTTTTTATACCATGCTTTTATTCATGCCTACCGTGGTAGGGGCTCAAGTAATATCAAACAAAAAGGTAGTCAAGACGATACATTTTTAGGAAATGATCAGCAAGATCATTTATTAGAACTCTGTCGAGTTATTCTACAAAATCAAAATATAGGACTTTGCAAGCAAAATGTTTAGCTACAAATCTTGTAGTGATTGCAGCCCTTGTCACGCAGCTAAGCCAAAAATCATTAAGTTAGATAATTCTATACAACAGATGGAGCACGCGATCCTATTTACAGAAAAACACGTTTAAATTTTAAAAAAAGGTTTTTAATACAAAATACGCTGCTTTTTAAGAATATATTTACCACTTAACTATTCAAAAAACCACAGACAATACGGTTAAAATGAAATTCGTTTAAAAAGAGAAAACGTGAACAAAATAGTTAATCGGCCTTAAGAAAATTATTTTTATGGAGCATAGGAGAATTCTGTAAGAAACAACGTTGTTTTCAAAATAATTAAATATTGTTAGCAACGCCTTACGCAAACTTGAAGAACTAATGAGCTTTAACGTTTCAAAAGACCACAACGCAACGTTCGAAAACGAATTCAAACTAGTTCAAATATTAAACAGACAGGCATTCTACTATCAAGCTCATCGTCAAAATAAAAGTTAATCTGAACTGAATGTGGAGCTCATTTAATACCAGATAATCTAATTGACACTCAAATATTTCGATTAGATCTCATGCAAGCTTAAATCAGAATATAGGAAGAAATCAATTCAAATTCATTATTTTTCAAAATATTACAAACTCTGGTACTAACATATGAATTCTCAACAACAGTTTTGGACCCACCCACTCGTCTTTTAAACCTCTTAGGCATTGCGTAAATAAATATTTTTACCATTGGGTCTTATTATTTTCAAAATGACTTTACAGACATTGCTGGAGAAACTACGTATTTTTAAATCGCGCGCCACTAAAGTAAAAGGTAATGTAACACTACTCATACCAACTCAGCAAATTGCAACTGCCAGCAAATTAGTTAAGTAGGTAAGTTTAAAGAAAGTGAAATATAAAATTTCACAAAATAATCCAGCAATATATTACATATACATCTACTGACCAAATACCTAAATACACTATAATAAGGCATAATTATCACTTCACTATGAACACATGTTTCGACTATGCTATTAACAAAGGCAGGGGGGTAATAAGTGATTAAGCCCAGAATCTTACTTTGCATTACATGTGTAACGTCAAACCAAATACTTACATACTAAATACACTACGGCTTTTCAAATGCTGAGCTTCCGTTTATCGTCTTATTATTGACGAAAGACAATATAGTATTCCCTACTGAGCCAAGTCATAACGAACTCCCAGCCTTGTCATAACGAACGTCTTTACAACTTCAATGCACTCATTCTTCCTTTACCACTCCAATGCATTGATGTACATACGACATGCTGATTCTAGGCAGTTTAACATTCTCTACCCCTTATCGATACTAGCTAGAATAGTGGTCTACGCATTGGGAGGATCCCCATATGGCCGGTGTTCGAGCCTGGGTGGAGGGATTATATTTTGGAATTCTTTTTACAATCAAGCGTTTTCATTTTATTTTTGATTTCATATTTTAATGTTATTAAATTATTTTCAATCCACAATCTCTGCTACAATACCCTATACTTTACTTCGTTTTGAAATAAATATTGTAGGTACTTAGGGATCGTCCATATTTGATGTCATTGATAGGGTCAGTGGTTGAAGTCGAGTACTGATGACATTCCATGTTAAAAGTAGTTGTTTAAGAAATGAATGGCAGCGAGGATCCATAAACATTAGGGTTTTGTGATGACATTAATTACAGATAACCCATTACACCACGACACAGAAATTAATGTTTCTTATGTTGGATGTTTCGAAAACGCACGAGGTACTTTGAATGTGGCTTACGGGTGCCGAAGCCGCCATTGAGGTTCAGTGTTGCTTATGGTACCAAATTTAAACTCGATTTTGTGCACTTTCAAACTGCGT
>JAQFZE010003349.1:0-12752 GCA_034695245.1 Dicyrtomina saundersi | reverse complement strand
AAAAAAAAATGACAAAAATTACTCATTGATAAAAGATATGAACCCTTTCTTAAGAGATGTTGAATACCAGTTGTAAAAGTTAAAATGTAACAAGATTTTGTTCCTGTACACAAAGTATGCAAGGCTACTTGGGAAGCTGAAGCTATACACATTAATGCACGGCAGTTATATATAAGCAGGTAGTTATTACGTACGAATAAATGATGCACATCGTCCAATGACAATTGATGAAGAGCTACTACCTACCTACATGAAGACTGTGAGTACGATATACCTATACCTATACACTCGCAGTTGACTACGCACCTACCCAGTGCCCAGTCCCAGTCTGTAGATCTGGAAACTGGCTGGGATACATTTACTTGGGAAGGGGCAAGTTGATTTTACAATATTAATACACAGTGACTGATGAGAATGACGGAATAATTACACTTGCCTGTAAATCATGTGAAGGGGCTGAACCAGTCATGAATGCATGAGAGAGGAACGTCGCGTATCCTATCTTATCTTATAGGGAAGGACACCAGAGCAGAGGCCTCTGTACAAGAGCAACAAGTCATCTTATCATATCATATCACATAAATGATCATCGAATAGGTTGTATAATTGTACATTATAACCTACAGATATTTGCTTTTTCAAATTTTCAAACACATAATATTATCAACATTTCCATCATCGGTTTCAGTTTTCGTTCCCCCTCGCTACATCATTATTATGATTGTCAATCCAGCCAGCCAAAAAAGTGAGTGGTGGAGTGGCTGCTGGACTCAAAAAGTAACTAGTAGGTACCTATTACATATTATGTACATATATGGAGATGCTCAAAAATTTGTCTACCTCAACAGAATTTTAATGTTTCACTTGTCAGTTGATTATGGTTCGTCATAATATCCGTAATCATTCACAGCATTATTAGGGGCAATGAAACTTAACTATATTTATACAATTACCTAGGTTGGTATATAGGTACGACTCAGGAAGATTCGTTGACATTGTGACATTCCCGAAACACAGACAGAATTTGACTGAACCTATGTTATGAATACCTGAACTCGAGCCAAAAATTCAAGTCTGAAGGGTCTCATCTTCATCTTCATGTCTTCCTGGAAATAAATTAAAATAAAATTCATATATATTTCTCTAATTATTATCTCTGTCATATCATAATCTTTATCTCCTCCTCTGATTTTTCTTTTCCTTTGACTATACAAAAATGCCCAGGACCTCTTTGTCATGTCGTGTAGTGTCACTTGCTGCATCGTAATAATTCAGTATAATTAAGCAGAACATTCTTCTTGTCACATATTTATATGGTGTACCTACTTTGGTAAAAATTAAATAGGAAAGAGCTCTTTACAGAATATTTAATTAGAATTTTGAATTTTTGAAAAAATATTTTTATTGTATAGTGATTGACCAATAATGTGTTTGCATTGCTTTCTACGTAGTTGAATTTGAAAGACAAAAATTATTGTTAGTTTGTGTAAAGAACTAGAACGAGTTTTACGAGATCCCCGACTGAGTAAGTAAATTGAATGTATCTCTTGAATCTGTTTTGTCGGACACGTAAGTACGGTGAGTAATATATGTGTAAGTAGCGAGAAGACATGAGAGACATACTTACTTGGAAGATTTCAAAAGGATGAGATTAGGATACCATATGTAGTAGAATTGCCCTCATTGTTCTAACTCAATCTAAGTCTGACTAAATTGTATGAATTTCAAGATTATTAATAATCATATGAATGACTTTAACTATGAATGAATTTTGCTGAGCATAATATGTAAATATCTCTAATATGACTGGAACAATCATTTGAAAAAATAGAATAAAGGAAAATAGTTTTAGTGTGTATAGAATCGTAGAATATATAATAAAGCGTACAGAGACGCAGATGCGATGGGAGGAGAAGAGGTATATTAGTAGTAGTGTAGTAGTTTAGAGGTAGTACTCCGCATGCATGCGGAATGCTAACAATGAGGAAAACATGTGCTCAATACTTTTTGTGGTGGTTTCATGCCATTTCTTCACAAGGCCATGCATTTCTCATCTGATTAGTTGTTCGAGTCTAATCACAACTTTGTTTTTATTCAGGATGCATTATCAGCTATAAATTAAGGTGCACGAAAACGTTGTCTACTTTTTTTTCTTCTTCTTCTTCTACTTCTTCTTCTCTTACCAATCTTTTAAATACAAAAGTCTCATCATTGGGCTTGGGCTTTGTCTCAGCCTTTATGTATGTACATGTACCTACGTATGTACATCCGTGGACTTCTTGGTTGTGTATAGCCAGTCATCTGTGAGTTCTGTGACTGCTACACATTATTGCACTGATATGATGGTTATGATTATGATTAGGATCTGGAGATTGAAAATTCATTGAAAACGCCGGAGGGGTGGACAAAATGATTATTTTTCAGTATATTCGCAGTCCTTTTTGCAGCAGTGCAGTCGTCAGTCGTCGTCGTCAGACGCATAGGTATTGAGCATCATATATTATGTATTGATGGATAGAAAAAAGAATGTTTTCTTGTTACCGTTTTAAAAATAATTATATATTAGTTTACTCAAATAGAACACCAGCATGATAGCCTCCGGAACATTTGATGATGCAGGTACATTAAATTTATTATCTCCACATATCTAGGATCTATCTGTGTAACAGACTATTCACTATCATACGGTTTTGAATCACTATACATTAAGTAATAGACCACGTATACTATTACTTAGTTGTGCGCACTTCGAAAAATTCAAAACACATACAAAGAATAACGCACCCTGCTAAATATTAAATGGAGATAAGTTCTGACTTCTGACAAAGGACAAAGAAAAATTACATAAATAAAATGGAAAAGAATCCCTTCAAGTATTTGGTAGGTTAGCGCAAAGGCAAAATCACAAATAAGGAAGAATTTAGAAATTAAATATATAGGAGCTAATAATTAAGAATCCGGAATTTCAAAAATATACAATTATTACAATGTTTTTGTTTTTGTTTGCCGCTCTTGTGTGTGTGGCATTTTTATGAACATGCAGAAGGGAGGGAAAATTAGTTTTTTTTTGCACAAAAGAGGTCTACAGTACGTGGATTTAATTGACGATAATTATTATTATGATGATAAAATGAGAGGCGTAATTCAAAGTGTAAACTACAGATGCACACCGTTCATGTCCCTCCTAGGCATGAAGCGTTTATATAGCGTAAATATATAGTGAAGATTCTTTTTTTAACCTCCCATACATTATCCTATAAGTACCTATTTACTGTTGTAATCTGCCTTTTTCAATGCAATACGCAATACTTTGATTTTAAATTTGATTTTTGATCGGTTGGAGTTGGGCGAATTATTTGAAAAATACAAACTACTGTATTATTGAAAAATGCCTTTGGATTTATAGATATTTTTGAATGTTAGTGAGATTCCATTGGGATCACTATGTATACACTGGTATTACAGATTATTGATTTTATGTGCCCTAAACACCTGACTGTGACCTTCGACTTAATTTCAAAGAAAATAAGCTCTCAACAAAAGTCAAGGCTCGTCAGTCATTTCGGTTATCGCTTGCTTAGACGAAAAATGTCACCGCAGTTGTAACTTTTCATAGGTAGTTACTATTTACTAATGTAGATGTACGATATAAATGAAAGCTTAATCCCTTTTGCCTCTGTTTACAAAACAGTGATAAATAATTAAGTGGAAATAAATGTCAATTCTTGCCCCTTTAATGAAGATCAAGGTTACGAGGGTCCATTTTCCAAATATGTAAGTCTTTGTAATTCAAGTTGAAACTCTTGTATTTATTGCTACACTTAGGAGAACTTAACACTTGCCTAAGAATTTAGCGTCAGGTATCAGATCGCCTGCTTTTAAAGCATCTACCTATATACATAATTTACCAGAGGTACGACATATTAGGGTTAGGAGCTTATGATCCTGTATAGCACAGAATAAGAGCATGGACAGGTATTTTGTTTGTGTATAGTCTAGTTGGCTATAGTATATAGTAGTAGTAAGTGTATCATATAATATTGAAGATAATACAGTAATTATAATTCCGCGACGAGCCTAAGGGTGTGAGTAAGATTCTTACAAGACACTTGGCTAAGTTTAAAAAAATAATAATAATAAAAAGTTGTTTTTCTATTTTTCCTGTAGCCTAATCTACATACAAATTATGAGGACATATTAGGATTTTAACTTAGAGGTAAAATGTTAATTCTATATTTTATAGTATAATTATGATTTTAATGCCGTGCAATTCACCTCTAAACTGCTTAAAAAGAAGAAAGTAGAGTTAAGTAGTAATTAATACTTAGGTACCTACAACCTATTATACCTACTTTGATAATTACTAACCGGAGACGCATAGTGTGTTCATCCATTAACTGTCACAGAAAGGAAGGGACGCGACGCGGAGATTTTGATTTTTGAGCGAGTAGAAAGTTTTGTCAACGTCAACGTTTAGCATCAAAATCCAAAAATTTCCCTGTGTAAAGGATTAGAAAAAAAAAGAAGAAGAAAAAGGGTCTTCTTCTTTGACTCTCATAAAATTAGAATATGTACGTGCACAAGATCTATTTGGGAACTAATAGAAAATAACGTGCAAACTTGCATTGATACTATACAATAAAATAATACGCAATTAACTGCTTTCTTTTTGCTTCGCAATCAAAATGGAATTTAATTTCTAATCCCAATATTCGTAATGAAATTATTAATCTAAATCTGAATGTTACGACTACGAATGCTCATATTTATTATTACGGCGAAATAGAAACAGTTTTGCGCAGTCTTTTAAATTGTGTTCTCCCGTTCCCCTTGATGAGATATTGGGAGGTGCGACTTGCTCTACCAAAATGTACCTAGATGGTAACCAATTTTTGTGTACTGAATAAATGCATTGAGGTATACATAGTTGAATTATATAGGATATATAGAATAGATATAGATGAGAAGACCAGGACCAGGACCACAACGACCAGCACGACAACATAATCTCGCTCACTATAATATAGTCCGTCAGTTCAGTTCTACTTTTCTCATATCATCCATTTGAGCTTTGAGGATGCGGCTGCTGAGGACGACGACGAGTTGAGCTGCTTCAAGTCTGAAGTTGAACTGTCGGAAATAGAGTCGAGATCATGTTATTAAAATAACCAGAACCAGATTTACAATGACAGATTTCCAATTTACCTCTAGCTCTATGATGGGATGTCTACGCAATGATGATGTGTGGATGTGAGACGTACATATTATAGGGTCTCGTCCACTGATATATTTTATGTAGACGCCTATTCCTTCACAAAGCATCCAAAGGACGAGAGTTGAGAATTTGATATTCTTCAATTTGAAACAAATGTATACACAAACATAATTAGCCAATGTGTAGTTTGCCACTCCTTATATTCATATACACTTTTCAAATTTAAACTTTGTAAACCACAATAATTAAAAAGGCACACAAAAATAGATTTACTAAGCGATTTGCATATTTTATTTGACTAACTTACTTCCACACACACCATCATCGTCGCGTTCAGCGCTCCTCGTCAAACGTTCCCAACACGGAGGAGATTGTAATTTGAATTTGAACGTGTAATTATTAAGGCGTCATTTAATTTTTTCTCACAAGCTAATGAACGAATGTAATTAATCCGTATGCACCTACATGTTACGCCCTAAGTGTGTTAATGTTTAATGTAGTTTCCATCAATTTTTAAGTTAAACAAAAACTCATCTAGCTAAAAAGTCTAGAGTATACAATTATTTGCACTTTGCACCAGTTGTATGTACATACTAAACGTTTCCGAGTACTGTATACTGAGTAGTACTGATATGTGTAAAGTATGCATTCGACTTCATAAAGTCGTATCTCTGCATATGCATGCACAAAAACATTTGCCATTTGATTTCAAATTCGCTAGTACTCATTTTTTCCTTATTACGGTTGGGTTAAGTCAAGTGTCAGTCATACGATTAGTTCACAAATTCCCACCTATTATGGTAAAAAAAACATGAAACATGGTTGAGGTTGAGGCGTAGAGTAATCACAATAAAGTAGGTGCTAGAAATATTTCATGGCACATGTAAATAGCAAATATAATTATATAATAACTTAATTGCTTTGCCGTTTAGTACACTTGAGAAATTTGACCTTCAGTGTATTTTAAATTTAAAAAGTTTATCAACATCAACCATGCTGGTGGCATGGCATGACGTAATTTTTATTATTGTTCCTGAAAAGTAATAAAAGGGACTGCAATTTTTTATTTTGGTTGCATTTTTTTAATTTGAAACCTTTTCAATCGTTCTATAAAAATAAAAGCACGTTCCTGCGGTTAAGTGCGATTAAATGTGAATGTTAAATTCTATTCTTAAATTCTTAAATTGTATTTGGAAACATAAATATATCACCAAAAGAGTTTTTTAAAAATATCATCAGCTAAAGATGGAAAATATTTACTCTAAATCAGGGAAAAGAAATCTTTTTTTTAACTTAAAGTAATATGATGGTAACGTTTGTAACAATACAGTGTAATCCAATGTTGAGAACTACGGCTTATATTATTCAATACGCCTGGCGCGCGTCCTTTAAAAAGAAATGGCTTTTAAATTTTTTCCTCTCTCAATACTTTTTTTTACGAGTTTCAACGAAATTTAATATATATGAAGTTGGAAAAACACAACTAGAAATAAGGAACATGCAGACGCCGACAAGGTGATGATGACGATATCATTTGATTTAATTGTATCTCGTTTCACAATCTCACATATATAAAGGTTATGACGTTGTAGAAAAGATTCTCATGTCTTGCTGTCTCGTAAATCTTGGAAACTTTCCTAGCTCATGTGAGATAAATAATCATCAATTATTTAAACTCACCAACAAGTTAAAAACATTTAAATCCTGACATTCCTGACGCACTACGGACAGCCAGAAATATATTTGAGAGATTTGAGCGAAAGCTTTTAATATATTCTCTGCCTATTTTTTATCGTGAGTGAGGGATATATACACTTATAAGTGTATATAATGTTTCTTTTTATTGTTAAGGCTATAAGAATGTGGGGACTGGTGACGGTGATGGTTTTTGAATGGCTTAGAGGTTATATAGTAATTTGTAATATCAATAACAATAATAGCGGTTTATTATTTGTGTAAATTACACATCTTTATTTTAAATGCTGCGGCGGAAACTATGTTTGACTATATGATTCTGGGGGCTGGGGCTGGGACTCTCTCGTGCATAGCCGAGAATTAATATCGACATTCAAAGTGCTAATAATATAATGAGCATTTACATACATGTGGGTACATACCCAGGGCCGGATAATGTGGCCAGCACAGGCAGCCCCCGCTGCTTGAATTTTCAAAAAACATGTATGTAAATGGAATGGAACGTTTTGGAGTTTTTAAAAATATGTAAAAAGAATATTTTGAATTTTCAAAAACATGCAAATTAATTTTTTTGTACATTTCAAAAACATGCAAATAAAATATTTAACACTTTTCTCAAAACATATAAATAGAACATTTTACACTTTTCTGAATCAAGTAAAAAGAACATTTTAAACTTTTCTAAAACATGTAAATACAACATTTTGCTTTACCAAAAAAAATCATCAATAAAATCAAAATGGTGGTTTTTGTATGGAAACAAATTGCTACCTAAAACCAATTCCTTCGTCCGGCCCTGACATACCTACCTGCATAACCTACAAAGGTTGAAATGCCTATACATAACGTAGCAGGTAATTATATATCTTCTGTATAAAAAGCATACAATTTAATAGGGAGATATATCTGTCGTCAAAACCTATCCGTCAAGCACCCCTTTGTTTAACAGCGAATATCTGGGGTTTTTTTAGCGGCTTGTTCAAACATGGCTTTTGTATATATATGAACATTAATTTACGTGTAGGCTTTAAATTAAAATCGAAAATAGTTTGAAAAATCATTCTTGAAGCGTATAGATATTCAGCTACATACGTTATGTATTATAGGGGTGCCTACCAAAATATTAGCAGTCAGTCCTCCTATTGCGAGTAAAATTTATAGTGCAATAATAATTATAGATACGCAACTTTGTAAATCAACTTTACTCTTAACAAGAGCGAGTAGGCCATGTGGTTATCATAGTATAGGCAGAGTTAAAGCGGGTCAAGCTTGCCAGAAAGTTACACAGAGAATATATATCTTGACGGGGAATCAAGTGACATTATTTATGATGCTTGATTGGTTATTTGTCTTGTTGATCAGAGGAGCCTCTGAGAAGGAGTTCATTCATGACAGGGTCCACCACAAGAGGAGTTGATGTGGTGTAGGATCTCTCAAAAAGTCTGAGGCAAAGATAATTCTGACTGATTGAGGTTTTTTTTCGACATTGCGGTGGTGACTACCAGTTGAATCCAATACCAATACCCCATGATGCTTACCTGTAATGATGAATAAAATCGTGACTACACAATTACCCAGTCTCAGAGAGTCAGAGAGACGACTCCACTCCATGTAACCCACTGTGTGTCTCACAGAGATAAAACAATTCAGCATCATTAATGAGCTCTCTGAGACTCGGCTGCACCTTATGCCTTTAACCCCTGCCCTTCAGTATACTACACTGCTATTTCGTGGGCAAGCATGCGAATCGTTCCTATATTATTCGCATTTTAAAATTCGTAAATTGTAAAGTCAAAGTGTAATGACTTACTAAAATACACCAACTGTGTATAGTATAGGTATAAGTATATAGGTATGACAGGACACTGTCATAATAGTTAAATAGTTAGGCAGTAAGACAGTCAGTCAGTCAGCGGATCATTTTTTGGTTAGCCTTCATTAAAGTTAAATGTACCAATAATAATTCCCTCGTCCCACACCCATCTTCTCTCCTACTTAATTCAAATTCCAAATTACTCATATTTGTAGTGCAGTGTCTACTGCTATGCCTGAGCTGTGGAGTTGATTATACTATACATATACCTAATCAAACTCGTATTAAATATATTTACGCTCATTTTAATATTTAGATTTAGATTTATTTTGTACTGAATTGTAATGGAATTTCGTGTACCCTTTAAAATTTATTACTGTTGTTATTTTTCAAAAATTATATGAATTGCATTCCTCCGACTCCGACAGACTACATATTAAAATATTATTCTGCATATACTATACCATATGAATTTTATTATATTTCTTTCCGGCCCTATAATATGGCTCCTCACAAAATCTCTTTTTAACTTCATGGATGAGTGTCGATTAGAGATGATTGAGTAATTGCATTTTACGAGGAGGGGAGGACAGCCACCCTTTATTTAATATAGTATATATTATGTAGTTATAGAACTAGTAACCCTGGAAGGAACTCATGTAATTTTTAACTCTATAACGTACCTATTTAAGTCATAATGTCAATGTCACGCGGTGCTCCTACAATACACCCCTGCCAGTCACCAGTCAGGAGCCCAACAGTGCGAACAAGACCCATGATCCATAATATATATTAAATGGGAATAATTGTACTAATTTTTACAATAAATTGAAATTGAGCATAAAGACTTCTGACTTGAACGAGCAATTTAGACTTTTATGAAAATTTGCTAAATCTCTGGTTGTCATCCTCCTACTTTATTAATGCAACGTGAGTAAAAAAGTAAAAACTATGTTGAGCTGCTGTACTGTGGACCTGTGGAACGACGACTGACTGGACAGTATACACAGTAAATAATTCCCAAATCGTATTATTAACTTGAAGCGTGAACCCCTATATACCCCACGTTGTATTGTGTATTGTGAAGGGTCAATTGTTGTACATTAGCGTAATCATAATGATTGGCTTAAATGCATAATTTATGGAGAACATTTTTACAAAACGTTTTTATTATCCCTTCAACATTTTAAATTCCCCTAATTATTATGTCCTCCTAAATCGCGACTAACAAGACGCGCCTGTTGTTCTCAAACACAGGTCGTCCGCTCTCATAATATGTATTTTCTTTTGTCTTCCCGTCCTCTTATTTTATGTTTTACTCGTAATTCCTAATAGGTATGTACCTACCTAGGTATACTTACATTAGCACTTACCAAGTTTTAGAGCACAATCCCTACAAGGCATTCGCAATGAGTCGCAAAAGGGGATATCGAAATTTACAATGTGGCCAAGGAAGGGATGAGGTCAGATTCAGTCTAATAGGATAATAATCATAATACTAATTACTGGTATTAATTATGTATTTTCTCTACCATAGAGTTAAATACACATAATATGATATCTGTAATTAGCATAATATTAATGGCACTCTCGTTTGTCAGTCCCATATCCCGTAGTTCACATATTAAAAGGTACGTATAATTAAATGCCCACTTTTGCTGTGAGAACTTTTTCTTTAATCTCTGTCCGCATTGAGTTATACTGTGAAAGTAGTAAATAAATTAGTCACATATCATATAAAATTATATTATCATCTGCATTTGATTTTCATGCTGCTAATAACATTTGTCATTAGTCCAATCACTCTACACTGCCGGCGGACGGGCTTTTACCTTTCCAATCCAATGCAATGGAGACAAAATGGATATTTGTACACTTGAGATGTAATGGATTATGGATTAGAAAATTAGAACAGGAGTTGGACTTGGAATGTTAATGTTAGAATCTTATAGTATAGGCTATATGGTTCTGGTCTGGTATTATCATCAAGTATTAGCATTGGCGTTGATTAGTTGATGGGGTAGTCGGGGCATATTATGGGATGAAGATGCTGCGACGACAGAGAGATTAAACAAGTCGTCGTCTTAGTCTTGTACTCATCACTCATATGTGGACGAGTCTTATGATTTCTTTGGTAAAGGTGTGGACTCAAATAACAGGTTAATCTTTATCTGACTGTGTGAGTATTGATTTCTAATCTGAGGTATGAATGGCTCAAAATGGAATGTCCATATGTGAGATGAGTATCTTAATAAGTTTAGTTTCAGTTCAGATGCGCGGATGGATCCAAGTAGTTCACTCCTTTGATTCCTATGACATGAATGCCTTTGAGTATCGTGTTGGCCATACTATTATACACTTTTAACCACCTTTACTTCCTACCTGTCACATATCTGTGTGCACAGGCCATTGAAAAGTAAAATGAAAAGAGAGTAGATAGGAAATTACTGAGGCTATGACACTTATGGTCTTTTCAGCCTTTTAGTATATAGTACGGCGAAACTTTTACTGGTACTGGTTATGGTCTACGACTATTCTACTAGTACAACCTGCCCTCTTGAAAAAGTCAAAGAAGCTTTTAGTTTTAGTGAATTGACGAGTTAATTGAATTTTTACGGGCATGTTAAACTTAAACTAAAGAAAGGTTGAGAGGCTATAATATGACTGACGATGAGATGGTTTTGGTGATGGTTGATCATCTTTATATTGTTGGTTTGGGTGGGAACGTGAAATCTTGAATGGTTTTTGATGCCTTCACATCTTGTACAGTCTTCAAACTCCCATTCTCAACAACAAGGGACAACATACAGACAGACTCTTTTTTTTAAGTGTGAAGGGAAGTGTAAATTTGAATAATATTATTGTAAGGAGAAGTCGTAATCGTAATCGTAAAACGGATGGATTTCATTTAATCATTTAATAGCTATTGACATAAATGGGAGTAGGAGTACGGGTGTGATTTACACGCGCGCTTTTACATGAAAGTGTTATTTGTTGTTATGCTATATGGTGTCCATATATAACTATATAAAATACCCAGTGGCCCAGCCGGAGAGACCCATCAACCCAACCTATATATGCAAATTAAACCAAAGCACCTACAAAAGTGTTCTTGTTCAGTAGTTTCTTCATGTCAAGTCTCCTCAAGTTTCAAGTCTCTATAGAAATCTGTTCGGATTTGTTAATAATTTGTAGATTTAAGATTCTTACTTGGCGACCACGACCACACTGCACTACATGAAGAGACCACTGCTTTATTAATGCATACTTAAATACGCAAGTCAACTTCTTTCAAGGACCTCGTCTGGGTAATGTCTCTATTTTCATAGAGGTTTTTTGAGACTGGGACTGGTGTGTACATATTTGGTTAGTTTTCTTATTGTTTGAAGACTTTTGTGACTCTATTAGTAGTGTAATATGTAATGAGAACGATGCGATGGTGTGGATGACGGTCTTTAATTCTACTTTAATATTTATTTTCCTGACTTGATCAAGTGAAGAGTCTGCAGTCCACACCTTTTGCAAGTGCCTTCAACTTGAACAACTTTGTAATAATTATGACTATAGGACTAGAGCCACAGGGATATTACTAAATTATTTTGGGCTTTTACTTTTGATTTTCCTATACATTCCGCGTATATCTGTACTACCTGCAGCAGATACTACGTCCAATATCTATATAGAACATAAAAGCAAATATTAGAGTATAGGGATACTCTTTGGATCTGGGTTTGGATCAATTTATGTAAATGTAATACTAATATTGCTAATGTTTTTTTGTTAGTAAAAATACTATCACTATATTAATACGAGATGACGGAGGAATTACCATAAAGCGACAGTGGAATGTTTTGATTATTTTCGTAGCTCCATTTGTTGAATAAGAAAGGAGCGCATTCTGCCATAGAATGCGCTTTAGGTGGAAACATTGGCACTTATAATTTTGCTGATTTGATGTGTGTGAAATCGAACGATTTCAAGAAATTTCAAAAATTTAGATGTATTGTTTAAAACTGAACAATCCAGAGT
>JAQFZE010003348.1:0-12754 GCA_034695245.1 Dicyrtomina saundersi | reverse complement strand
TAGTTATTCAATACAAACACGAAGTACAGAAAAGCTTAATTATTTCAGATTTCGGTAATTGTAAATTGAATGAGGAATACATTTTGAAAATCAACAAAATCCATTTATATTTATACTTTATATTGGATAGAAATATTTCAAATTACACAATAGATTCATTCACTCAGGATTATGATGAGTTATGGGGTTTGAATAAGTACTATTCCCTCATGACTGGCCAAAACGTACAAAATATCGTCAAAACGCTTTTTGGCAAAAACAATATAAAGTGCCACAAAGTTTAATTCAAAGTAATAAAAAAATGTATGTTTACTTTAAACTTTTCAGAAAGAAGTTATGCTTCGATAATACTCCTCATGACATTACTGAAATTAACATAGACCAGTCATATAAATTCAGAATAGGATGAAATGGAATTGAACCTTAACGAAAATTGTCGAAGTAATATATACTTTAGCTTTTTACGCTTATCATATTGCAACTTTATCCCATACCAGTTTTTGCCAGTATAAACTGAAAGCTGAAACTATTAAGAATCATAGCTCCAAAAAGAATTTAAATTTGATCCATGATAACCTAATACGCAATGGACATAGTTATGCATACATACATGAGACATAATTAATCAACGCAAAATTAGTCACGCAAAATTATGTCACAATATTAGGATAATCAGATCAGCTATATTGTCCTAATGTACACGTCGGTACAAAATAAGTATAGATATAAAACGTCAACAGCAATGAACAGCAATTACACCATACTAGTACAAAAAATCTGACAACCACCTGCGACATAAATTACAGTTTACAAACCCAACATTTACAATGTCATATTTTCGAATTACCATAGTGCGATTACCAGCTTGGATTTAGAGGAACAATATACGCAAATAATTTTTGATTGATGCCACTAGGCCAAATACAAACTTTAAAATATCGAGTACAAATACTTAACTAGGACTATCTACTGAGATACAAACTTGAAATTATCGATGGATTGGGATATCTAATATTTTAAATCCAAACTATAAGTACATAATATACACTGATAGTAACTACTATACTACTTAAACGGTAGTGAAATAAGTCTTCATGTTTAAGGCCATCAAGGTGAAGATGATTCCAATAATTGCATTATAGAAAGCCTATTTGATTGTTTTGAAAAGTAAATGGAACTGATTATATGTTACAATACTTCTGATGGTGGCCTCTCAATTTTGAGAGAAATGCAGTTATCTCAATTTGCTGAGAAATTGGAAATAAATTGAACTCAGGGGGAGATGTGCCTGGGAGTTTCTGAATCCAGCCTTCCACTCTTTGTATTAATCTATACATTTAATAAAATTAAAAAAATTAAAACTTTTAGAGTTGAAAAAAACAAAGAAATCGAGTAAGGATTTTTCAAACTAGAATATATATGTTTCTAGTATTTTAAGGAAAAAATTACTTAGGAATTTCAGTCTTAAGGATGAAAGTGATTTCAAATTGCCAAGGTAGAGGAGGTTTCTCCAACATTCCAATTAAAGACTGTATCAATAGGAGTACTGCTTGTTCATTATAAAAACGAGCTGCGGACAAAACTCGGACGTCACCCGGAATATTTTTATGGCCAGGTTCATTGAAATATGGCTCATTTACAAGGATTAGACCTGAAAGAAAATGTAATATTTTTACATTCGAGGCTGAGAATTTTGTCAAC
This sequence comes from Dicyrtomina saundersi, assembly GCA_034695245.1. NCBI lineage: Eukaryota > Metazoa > Arthropoda > Collembola > Symphypleona > Dicyrtomidae > Dicyrtomina > Dicyrtomina saundersi. The sequence continues at coordinate 11,053 of JAQFZE010003348.1, read as the reverse complement.
AATTTTAAGGGGGAGCTTTTTCAACAAACCTTGAATAGAAACCAGTACTTGAAGAAGAGTTGATTTTTTGCACCATAGTTCACACCTGGAAGATCCCTGCCAAGTACCTAAGAGCGACACACAAACTTTCCCATCCACAGCATACAAGTTTGGATTCATCCTATGTTTTGTAAAAGAGACGAAGAAGAATTGAGGTGGCACATTTGGATATCCGTCGGGTAATTTGATATCAAAAACGAAAATACCCCCTTCATAAGGTGTGTTTTCTGGCCCAAGAATTATAGCAGAAAATAAATCCTTTAAAAGAAATAAATGATTTCAAATTATTTAAGCTATTATTCAAAAAACAATTATTCAATTTTCAAATTCAAAATACATACTTAAAAACTGTGTGCCATTTATTAACAATAAATATGTAAACAAAACATTGACTTGCCATTCGTTGTTCGTAACCTTTCATAAAGATCCCATCAGGTAGTCCTTCTTCTAAAACTTTGATGTCGCGCTGATAAGCTCTTAGAAACTCTCCAGTATTAGCTGGTACATGTGGTATTCTGAAATAGTGATGAGATTCTGGGATATGAGAACAAAACGAGATTTTATCAAATCCATAAAATGTTTTTGCCAACTCTTCTGGTTTTTTCTCCGGTAGTTTTGCTGTGGGCAGCTCATGGAGAAATACGAAGTCACCTGGTGGTTCAAACAATACAACCAATTGTATATTTAACTACAAACTAGACGATTTAATGAGTTGTTGTGTACGGAAAGCCGGATAATTATTACCAAATTCAGTAGGATCGTCATCAACTTCCATCGCTGGAGCTGTTGCCAATGATGCCACGTTGCCGTCTGCCACAATTATACCTGGATCATTTTCATGCAAGGAAGTGTGATTTTCTGTTGTTGGAACTGGTATTGGTATAACGTTGAGCTTGCTTGAATTAGAATTTAAAGTTGCCCTACAATTTTCACCCGGCGGAGTAACAACGCCGTTTTCGCTATCACTGGAAATGCTGCTGGTGTTTTCATTGCTGTTACCGTTGATTACATCAGAATTTAAATTATTTACTGTCCCATCAACCTCAATGTGAACTTGAGAGGAGCTTGCTGAGCTTTCTTGCTGATCCAGCACTGTGGAACTTCTACTCAAATTCCATGTAAGTAAATAATTATTTCTTTTGATAGTTGTTTGAGCCAATAGGATTCGATTTGGATTTTGATAGTTGTTGACGTATTTTTCTTCCATTAATTCAAATTCACGTAGCTCCTGCTTGGCAATTCTACAATACACAGTAAATTGAATTTAAGCATACCTACTTTAATGTTTTATGTAGAAATTATTTATTTTTTAAAAATAATAACTCGAATAATCGGCCGTATTTCAAATAATACATATTATACTATCCGCACAGTTGTACTCACTCTGCATTTTGTTCTTGTACGAACTGGAGAAAAAGTGGGTCGTGAGCACTCAGAGTCCGAGCTGACATCTGATCGCCAAATAATCTTATGATCTCTAAATTTGTTTCGCTCCAACTATCTTCAATCCGGAACATATTACATTCACTCAAATACTCCTTGATTTCACAAATGTGTTCGTCAGCTCTTTTCCATCGACAAACTATGAACCGTTCGCCGGGTAAGGCACTTTCCGGTTTATGAATTGAAATTTGATAGAAGCATCGACTCATTAAGTAGATGAGACCAACACTGAAACAAGTGAGTGTGTCTTCAACTTTGAGAACAAAAATCCCACCTTCGCGTACTGTTTCAAGTGCAAGAAGAAACTGAAGGAGACAAAGATCTTGCGGTCGATTATTCATCCCTGGGTAGCCCATCTACAGTTTAAATATAAGCGTTTAACAAAATTTGAAAAACAAATTACCTCTTGGTATGTATTTTTTTCGCATTAACTGTAAGTCACACAAGAAACTGAACCTATATTTAAGCCAAAATTAAATTAAACTATAATATATTTGAAATTGTGCATTACCCCATCAGCAACAAAAATATCAACGTAGACACTTAGAATAGAAGACTGAGTTTGACTGTGACTATGAGGAGCAAAACTGGATGATAAACTAATAAATTCCTCGAAATTTCGCTTAGTCGTGGGATCAAAAATATCAACTTCGCCATCCGAAAATAACTGAAAATTTTCGTACGAAACTCCAGGGCACTTGACAAACTTCAAATTTCCATCAGAAGGCATTAGACCCATGCCTTTTACTTTATTCGCATTTATCCAGCAGAAGTAGCTAAAAATGAAACACGAAAATAGTCGTTGCAATATCTCTTGGAAAGTAAGATTTTTTATAGCAAGACGTGAGCTAAACTGAAAAAAATAACGAGATACTTACTCTGCGAAGTTCCCGTAAGAGCTTATAAACTGTAGTTGGTCGTGAAGTAACCCATGATTAGACAATTCAAACCCCATGTCAGCGTCCAAATTAGCTAATTGTACTGATTCGAAGCTTAATGCTGGAATAATTTCCGTATCACTTGACAAAATTGGCTGATTACCGTTATTGGCACGATTTTGTGGAGTGAGACTCCAGAATGGATGAAAACACATCACTTTAGGATTCTAACATACAAAAACAATATATAAATACAACAATACACGTGTGAAAACACAAGAAATTCGTAGTGCCCAAAAATGTACCAGCAAGAACTTTTTATACATACAAACTACAAAATAGTGAGGACGCAAAACAGATAGACAGGGAACTGGGTAACTCTATGCCCTATATCTAGCCATCCTGGTCAGTATCTGTATAAGCTCGGCATGAGCGCGCTTTCATGTGATGTTAATAATTTTCTCCGAGTGCCTCGGACTACTTTAATACATTAAATTACTAGCATACACTCACCCTGTTCTTTCGTATCTTTTGCAAAAGCTGCAAATTTGTAGCCGGTGCGTACAACTCGGAAGCATATTGGTCTAAGTATCGTTCTGATGACTGTCGTTGGGCCTCTGTTGTTTTGCCAGTAGTGTACTTAAAAGTAACAGCATTTCCTCCTGCGTCAGTCGAGTTACTTCCTAAGTCATCTGGAGTAAACCACTTGACTGCATTCAGTCTGATGCCCGTGTCATCCTTGGGTATCTTCCGTCCCGTGGTTAAATTGATAATACTGCCAGCAGTTTGAGATGCTGATTGTGGAACCGTTCGCGATGTTCCTGGTGTGGGTTCACTGCTTGCTCCAGTCGGCACGCCACTTACATTTTCAGCTGGTGGGTTAACAACAAATGGAAACATTACATATTTTCAAATATTCTTTTTTAATTTACATTTCGATTCCTGGCAGGAATACAATTAAAATTAATAGAGCGAGAACGCTATTCTTAAAAGTCACGTTGAGACTATTCTTCGACAATTGATGCGACAGCCTACTCCCAACTATTAACCCTTAATTAGTTAGTGACATATACGGAAATGTAGTGCATACAGAGAAATGCAGTTTACAAAGTAAAAGATGACATTGAATGTGTCTTGAATGACGTTCAATCGCACCCTAAACTTCAAATTTATATCATATCTAATTACCACTTTTTTTGGTCAACCTTAGCATTCCCAGTTTTAAAATGTGAAGGCTTGTTACTTTATCGCCCTGAATCTTTTACAGTTTACATTAGGAAAAATGAGAAGGTGAGATTAGGACTGTTAGTACAGTTAGGAAAAGGATAGGAAAATACAAATTCTCGAGAGCCAGATCAATTATAACGTTTGAGAAACCCGAGTGTAACACCATAAAAGGCATGTGTACCTTTTCAGTCCATGGAACAAACTTTTAGGTTTATATAAATGTATACGCGCATTTATGGATATTTAAAGCAAAAAAGTGTCATGTATGATGATTTTTATTCTTTGAATTACGTATATATAATTACCTGCATTTTTAGGCACCTCGTTTTGCTGCTCAGCCAGTAATTTAATAACAGACTCAGACTCATCCATATCTTCAGGATTAAAATCCGACCGTCGTCCTCCACCAACTCCTCGCCCACGAAGATGCAGCGGTGGATAATGTTTCATTGCAACATTGACACCTTTCAGTTTTAAGGATATTGGAGGAATTGGTGGTGGTGGATCATTTAATTTATCTCCACTCGCACTATTTCTTGCTGCTGAAGATACTGTTGACGATATGAGCGGTCTTCCTCGTCCTCTTCCTCCACTTCGACGATTAAGGTTGTGTATCGACAAAAACGATTCGTATATCGAATTCATTTCTTGAGAACGCGAGCGTTGTAAACCACCACGAGATGATCTTGTAGTTACCCCAGCACGGGCATTAAAGACAGGATCAAATGCAGGGGAATGTTGCTGCTGTTCTAGATCTGGCTCCGGCAGGACGTTGTCCTCGTGGGGGTCAGTAGGAGTTATGGGCAGCGATTTAAACGGTTGACGTCCTGAAGAACTTGCAGATGTTACTGTGGAAGATGCCCCCACTCCTCCGTAACCACCACCACGACTAGGATTGTTTGGAGTGCTTGTGGTCGAGGTCCCGAAATCGGACGCAAAGGGGTTGGAAAATGCCTGGAATGCTTCAGCGGCGGTGTTCATGGACAGCGATACGATACGCTTCACCATGGGACTTATACTGGACGCCCTGTTGCCACTCACATTCCCAATGCTCCCCTCTGTATTACCGTGTGTATTTGGAGAACTCAAATCTAGTGTCCTGTCTACGACTACTGCATCTGCATGAACTGACGGCGGCGGGTGGAGCTGTGCGGGAATGGGGCTTTGGCTGTTTTGAGGAGGTGGGAGATTATTTTGCGATAGGTCATTCACACCTGGGTTTACATCAATCTGCATACTCTCGCCGGATAAAAATATGTTGGTGGCAATTGAAATTGTAGCAACATCTGGTTTTACATCAACCATTTGTGGCGGCTGTTGCTCAACTTCATTTGGCAAATCTGGCATAGCATTTAAATCTGGTTTAACATCAACATCTACTTGCATTTGGGTATCATTATTGGCGTCAATAGATGCGGATTCTGGTACAACGGCAGCTACACTAGCAGCAATATCAGGTGCCAAAGCGGTAAAGAAACGAGTGGTTTGAGACGAAATTCCAAGCGACGTTTCACCGACACTGCCAATATTCACATCACGTGACTGTGGTGAGCATAAACTAGAATTTAAAGTTAATTGCGTAGAAATTAGCTGTGCCGGACATGTATTGGCACTAGATGAGCCGCTTACTGCTGATGGTGCTGATGTAACAGGGATTAAATTAGTGGGAGTAGCGGGGCCAACGCTCAAGGAATTGTACAATAGGTTTGTATTTTGAACTGTATTTGGCACCGTCGCTGCAATTCCAAGGCTCGAGCCGGAAAGTATCCTCCGCTTTTTACTATTTGGTGAAACGTCACTCCGTTTTGCGCTGTCGGAGCTAACGCTGTTACTGCTACCGCTATAACTAGTAGTATTATCTTTATCGGGAACAGCTCGGCCTGAAAGAGACTGAGAAGTTGCGGGAAATAAGGAAGTCACAACATGCTTGATATCTTGATCAACAGGAACAGTTGAAAAATCCGAATCATCGTCCATATCATCACTCAAATCGATTACTGGAATACAGTTCGAGGTCCCTTCACAAGACATTGTTCTGTGAGGTGTTGATTGAAACTGACTATGAGAAGAAGGCAAGGGTGCCTGGGAAAATGTTGCCGTTGCTGATGACGATGAACCTTGCTGAGATTGCCCGTGTTGTTGTGACCAGGATTTTTTTGTCCGATCAATCGGTTTGGGAGTTTGTTGGTGGGAGGAAACGGAGTCAACTTGAACTTGGGATAGATCATTGCCAGTAATGGCAGGGTCTGAATTCGAGCCAGAATTGTGATCTACAGCATCAGTCCCTCCCGTGCTACTATTATGGCTATGGTTATGGCCGTTTACAGACGGAATTTGATTTTCGGAGGGTTGAGAGTTGTCAAGACTAGGAGATCCACTCTCACTCTGATATCCATTATGAGTCGAATAGTCTGCTATGGAATTATTCTGCGAATACAAGGACATGGAATTTACTGATGTTGAAGGTGAGGACGATGTGCTGTTGAAGACTCGTCCCAAGTAATCCAGAGTTAGAGAGTGAGTTAACGTGTTGCCAATTACTAGATGATGTCTTCTCAAGGTTTGAATGCTTACATCGTCAGACATTGCTCTCAACATATCTAGCCAGGAGTTGTAACCGTACATTTCTGGAAAAATATCTTCACCGTAACACACTTTGTACTCATCTTGGATACTAGTCACTAAGCAGCCGATCTGACGTGAAACATAAAAATAATTTAATTTAACATAAACACGTCACAGAAATGCATAAAAATTAGAATAAGTGCACAGATTCAATTGAACATGTAAAAATTAAATCTTACTGTTGTATGTCTGAGCAACAGCATCATTTGAATTTTTTTCCGAATTTCGAACGGAATGACATTATTAGGTTGTGAAAGAAAACTCTGGCTATTCTGGCCCTGACTGGACTGTTGCGGCGATCCCCCAAGGGGCATCGGACGGTATCCCCCAGCATCCATCGATATGAGGTAAAAAACCACAAGTGGAAATGATAATCCAATATCAACAGGACCAAAGATGAACAATAAGTGAAGTTTCTTTAAGCCTTTGCAGGGATGAAATTGAGATCTTCATGAGCAAAGTCTGAAATAAAAGTCAAAAAATAGACCCAAATTATTAAATAATGCAATATTAGACACGATTATCCATTACACGTAGTAAGTAGACAGCTGTTATATTCATGTACATTAACTGAGTTAGCGTTAAAGGTGCATAATACTTGCATCCTTGGATCTGTGTTATCTTCTGGATGCAAATGCAAACAAAATACGTTCCAATAGCTGCACCCCCCTTACTAGTAAAGAATACCCTAAACTTTCTGAACTGATCGTATTAGCTTTATTTAAACAACGTCGCTTGACCCAGAAATGCACTACCGTTCAACAAACAACATAAACTGAGAATTATTCACATATGACATATGCACTGAAGTTGAATGAAGTTAACAGAAATGTATCAATGCTATGCAATTCGCATTATGTGCAAGAATATTTGCGTCAAGTATCAAAAAACAGTCTGTGAAGGATCAAATCCGTTTCCTTCACTCATTGCTAAAAGCAAATCTGTTTACTTCCAATTATAGCTACACGCAAAACCGTTTCCTTCCTTAAGAATATCGATGGAAGGAAACTGTTTTGCTTTGCTTTTATGGAAAATTGGAAGGAAACCGATCTGCTTCTAGTGAAGAGTGGAAGAAAACAGATTTGATTCTTCACCGACGACATTACGAATGGAATAAGCTACTTGTCCACTCCAATGCGAAATTATAATTGTGCACGCGAGACGAGACCTAGAGTGCCCTGGAAGGGTTGGCTCTCTTCCCTATCGTCCCTTTAGAGTCCCTATGCCCTACACTATTCACCCGATATATTTTCGAGAACGGTTTGTAATTTAACTAACCCATTCTGATTGTACCTACTTATATGACTTATTCAAATTCGAACACTAACCAACATGACAAGATTTTGAAAAAATGTTAAACACATAAAAGCTGAAGACAGTAGCAGGAATAATATGTGATAAATGAACTAGCAACTAGTTGACAGTTGACAACGAAAACACAAATAATTACCTCAATGTAATATATGCAGTCACCAGTCACAGACAGTGATCTTATATATTAAACATTTAGATGTTATTGTTTTTACAGTTCAACAGTTGTCCTCGGTGTAAAACAATGAGTAAGTTGTGAATCAGCCCCGTCAACGCTGAAGGTGCCTGCACGTATCCACAAGGAGAATTTAAAGCGTGAGTTTCAGTTGCAGTCAACCAGAGCAGCTCTTCTGTTGTCTATAAAGCTGACGTCCGTCGTCCGTCCTTCGGCGACAAAGTAAGTCATACAGGAATAAACCCCACTGTATCTCCTCAGAAATAAGTCACTTCCGAACTTAATTCAATAGACGTATTAATTACTATCTCCTTTTTAATGGTTAAAAATGCAATTAAGCGATTCTGCTCTAGCCGACTCGACAGAACTCGATTAGAACATGTTTGTCACTGTACTGTTAGTGAGACAAGACTAATGATAATATTATATCCCTAGAACTTGTTTCTGCAGGTCCAGAGAAGCAGCAGCTAAAGCTTTCAGCTTTCTTTACCAGCACTGTACTACTATAATTACTAGTAGAATTTTAATGCTTCTAGCAATAAAATTGAGAAATCGAAATCGAGACGTTAGTCACTCCAATAGAAGATTTATAAAATTACCGCTACCAGAACGAAGGGCAAATCAAAATGCAAGTCTGGAATCCCAGCTGAGTTAGCGATGGCAGCGCTTACTTTCAAATCGCAGAGTACAAATCATCTAGGAGTCATCCAGAATGACGTTTAGGAAAACGGCAAATTGGTTACCCCCTCCCTTCCTAGTTTAACACAACAACAATGTAGCGTCATACGAAGTTTACATTGGTCATTTCTTCCTCCCTCCCCTTAAATTACACGTCATTGAAAGAAGCTCCCTTACGCTTCTTTTCATCTTTTCTTTGCTTCTTGGAATTTGACTTCACTCGGCCGTTGATGGCGTATTCAAGCATTTTTGATTTGTGATGACATCATTTGTGAACGCTCCCAACTATTAAGTTTTAATAGTACTTAAATGGTATTTTATATTGTAAGCCTGGATGAAATTGTAGTTGTACATGCAAACTAGTATTTTAATTAATATGAGATTGTAATCGCAATTTTAAAAAAGTAAAATTAATTACAGCTCTACAATTTACAATATTACTGCACTTGCTCTGGAATCTCGATTAACAGTGAAAGCATGCACGTTTTTTAAATGAAGCTTTCTTTCTCAAGTTAGTAAAGTATTTTATATCACACGGATATAAAGGCAGGCACAATAAATCCAAAACCATTTTGTAAGTAATTCAGTTTGCACAACTTTTGGACTTTGACTTTGAACACCTTCTTTAAGTTTATTATAGTCCATCTACACGTACGTCTTTACATACCTTTTTACATTAGCAATATATTATTAGCAAATATATTCTAGGCAAGCCTGACATAAATAAGTGACATAAATTCAGCACCCATGGAATCCGAATTCATGAATCCACGGACGGATGTCACTTTACCTTGCGATATGATGCAATCGGCAACTGCAACAACTAAATAGTAAGCATAAACTACGTTTGCAAATGCCGCGACATCACCACCCCACACACTGCCACCGGCAGAACAAAGTTGGTCAGTGTAATTTATTACTGTATTAATTTCAGCACATTGCATTGCATGGATACATATTGTTTTGAGATTTTACACATGGCTCGGTGCGTTTGAGGTTGTTTGTTTTCCTTCTTTCTTCTACTGTCTGATTGTCCTCTCGTCGTCTACAGCCGATTCTACAGAAAATTGACCCGTTATCGGTATCGGTTAATGGTTATGTCGTAGCCACTGTCACATCATCTAGATAGTTCATTGTAGCATATTATGAATTCATATTTTCAGGTTTTATTAAAATATTTTAAATTCTTTATTATTTTGTAGTTACAGTTGTTGAAAAATTTCCTTTCAGGCTTCTTTCATATACTTTGTGTGTAAATGCATAAGTGGTGTGTGTAAGGAAAGAGACCAGTGCGAAGAGACCGTAACGTATGACTTGTAAACCTGCAGTATTAATACCAGGAACTAAATTATATAATTGATAGTTAAGTAAGTGTAAGTGACAGCACTGCAGCAGAAATAGTCAGCGTCCAACGTTTTCATAACTGCATCCCTTAATCAATCATGGTTTGTTTTTCCTCGTCAAGAAAAAGACTATTAATCATTGTATGGATGAGGCTCAGCAGTTCCTTAATTTATTTACACTATGCATCAGACTTATTTGTATGCGTTACTGCGGGTCATAGTCTCGACCTCGATCCCACTCTTAACCGAAATAGCGAAGATTCTGCTGATCCTTCCCGTCCTGTCCAAGACAAACGAGTAGTTTTTGCTGTAAATGCTGGTGGAGATGAGCATACTGACATTCACGGAATTTTCTATCAAAAGGATCTTATTCACGCTGGCTCGATTGTGACCAAGTTAAACGACAAAATAAAGGCGATAGTGCGAGTTCCTCAAGAGGATCAAACCCTATTTCAATCAAAACGAGTTGGCATGAATTCATTTGGATATGATATTCCAATTCCTGTCAAAGGCGAAAATTCATACGTACTTGTTTTGATGTTTTCGGAAACGTCAACAGAACAACGTAAAACCAATGTAAGGATTTATATGCAATATAATATGAATGACTAGTCAACTATAGATTCATTTGATGTTATGACATATATGACTTATTCATCGGAAAGGGGTTGTAGTTAATTGCACATTGTTTTTTATTGTGACTTCAGGTGTTTGACGTAATATTAAATGGGCAGCACAAAATATTATCAAAGTTCGATATATTATCCAAGACTGGGTTTGGCACTGCTCATCAAGAAGTAGTTCCATTTGTAGTTGCATTGGGCTATGATGGTCCACTTCTGGAAGTTGAAGATGGCGAATCCGACATTGAAAATGGGATCATTCGTCTAGATTTTGTTAGTAGTCGTGGAAGCTCAAGTGTAAATGCGTTTTATGTGATTAAAGGGGAAGTGACAGGTGATGAAACGATTTTTGAGATCAAGATTAATTTAGCCGTTATTTGTTATCCCCACATTTTTAAATGGAGATTTTATTTTGTTGGTATACGACGCTTTCTTTTATAATGTTTTCTAATAACATTTTACAGATGTAATTCCTTTGCCTAAACTGAGATCTGTTGACATACCCAGATCAAAACAAATTTTTGCTGTGAATTGTGGTGGTGAAGCTCATACTGATATTTATGGTATTTCTTACCAAACGGATTCTTTACAAGTTGGCATTGCTTCCAAGCATGGGATGATGTTAGAGCATATTCAAAGAGTGCATCATGACGATGAGATCCTTTATCGCTCGGAACGTTACAGTACTTCTAACTTTGGCTACAGTATTCC
>JAQFZE010003347.1:0-12755 GCA_034695245.1 Dicyrtomina saundersi | reverse complement strand
TTTGCATGATCACCATTTGGAATCATATGATCACCTATAAGGCATTTCGTTGACTTTTAGAATTTCTATACCTGCTGCATACAATCCTAAGTGACTTAAAACAATTCCAAGAAGGGATTCTACAAATTTTACAGCTCATAGCAAATTAAGTGCTGATTACTTTAAAACATAAAGCTTTGCTCTGGTGGAAGTACAAAAAAAGTTACAGATTTTTAAAGTTGAAAAAAAATGAACCCGATCACCATTAGGCGCGTCCCTACTATAGCATGAAGATATTAGTTTAAGTTAGCCATAGAGAGAAGTAGGTACTTTTCACTTGTATGTATTATAGTTAAAAGCTATGGCCAGTCAAAGTAAATCTAATTTTATGTACTAATAGGGGTTCTCATAAATGATTTCATTAGTTAAGTCAGTGAGTCTAGCTGTACATTGATGACTTAACTTATTTAATGAATTTGTGTGACGTCGTTTATGGACTACCCCGAAGTTGTCGAAATGTCATTCGAAGTTTTGATTGGACAGAGAATTTTCTATGTGATAAATTCGAAAGTTCCATATGCTTGCCATAGCACTATGTTAAATGAAATATAGATTTTTTTCGAATCATCCAGTGCGGTCCAGGGGCTTCGACTGCAGTCTTGGGAATTCGGCCACAGTCCTCGTTTGCCGTCTCGGGGATTCGATGACTGTCCCGAAGCTTCGACTTATATCCATTCTCGGTCTCTGCTGGGATATAAAAGGCCGAGCCATAAACTTCAGTCTCAGTCTCTGGACAGCTACCTGAGAAAGCGGTAACACTCAGAACTAGAATTTATTTTACACATACAGACATAGTACTAAAAGTAAGAAGTCAGTAGCAGCCATTTATTACTATTCTCATAGTACGTACAATGTATTATTGTGAAGTGACTGTCATATTTTGTATTTGAGTATTAAATTTAAATAGTACATACAAAGTGGCGCTAGTGTCGAAAGTTGTGTCTGCATTTACTGTATGGTGTCACTTATTGGATTGTACAGATACATTTATTTAATATACACTTTTGTCTTCAGTGTACAATATACTAGAAGTTGAGTGCCTGACTACGCCAGAGCTTCGTCATTTAATCATTTATATTTTGGATTATTGTGCTCATAGTTTATAGTGATTCCACAGTCTGACCTATTGTATGGGCTTTACCTTGTGCCAGTATTTTTGTAAATGAATTAAACAGTATATTAAATATAATATTAAGTTATTTACTCTGTAGTCACTGGGACATGTGTGCAGTGTATTTATTTTACATTTGAACATCCGGGACACGGTTTTTGGTCTGTCATCACCCATATTTGAGCTATCGAAGTGTTTCCGTCGCATCACTAATCAAAGTAGTCCCTAAATAATTATAAATTTTTCCATCGTACGGGGCGCATTAATTTTTATTCGGTTTCTAGAACTTCTTGTTTGCCGCCACTTACTAAAGTCAAACTGGCCGTCACTTAATTAAGTCAAATCGGTCAGCACTTAATAAAATTGACCATTATTTCCCAACCTACCCAGCACTTGTCAAAGAAACCTCATATAACGTATTGTCGATTATCGTATTACGAACTAGTGCAACGTGAGTCTGCCTTGAGACGTGATAGAGAGTGGATGTGGGGTACGTGAAATGCTCTAAGTGATTTAAATTGAAACAAGAATAAATTAACAAAGAGAAGCAAAACTTATATCATCTTAGAGCGCTTGCTTACCACTATCCATCAAACTAATTTTTAAAACAGTTAATTCAAAATTTTAACAGTTTTAAGACATTTAAGTCAAAAAATATATCCCTATTGTAAAATAAAATAAAATTAAGCAAAGGAACTACGTGACTATATGTGCACAATTAGCGAAATAATCAGCAATAAAGTTTTAATTACACTCATCCGGTATTACATTACACAGTATGTCACAACAACAAGCCAGTGGTTCATATTCTGCTTATCAAGCCTTATTGGAAACATCGACGTCAGTTGAAGTAACAACCGTAGCAGTGCCAAATCCCAGCTCAAAGAGAATTTTATCATCTCCACATGAAAACACACTCACGAAAAGCAAACGTAAGATTCCTTTGAAATCCAGCGCATCAGCTACTTTGGCAATCCAAGCCACATTTAAAGATCTTTATATACCACCTTCCCTCAAACAGCCAGAAATGACTACCAACGACCTGTACCGTTTACTTGTTACAACATTGGACTCTTCCTACACTTCATTGAAAAAGAAAGTTCCAGTTATTCACAATTTGCTCCTACAAGCTAACGCTGAAATAACAAAAATGAAAAAGCAACACGAAGAAAAATCCAACAACATTGAAATGCTTGAAAAGCGCTCCAATAACAAAAACTTAATGATTTTCAACTTACCGGAAAAAATGAATGGAACCAAAGAGGAAACACAATCTAAAGTTCAAAATCTTCTAAAAAGCTTAAAACTCCTAAATATCGAGATCGACCAGGCCTATCGTCTTGGGCATCCTTGCCAAGGATCAACACGCCCTGTGTCACTTCACGTTTTAAGAATTAACGATAAGGAAAGAATTATAAAAGGAAAAGTGAAGCTTCAAAATAACCCTTCGACTCAAAAAATTGGTATTTGCCCAGCATACACTCAACGCGAACGGCGAACCATTACTCTACTACTCGCATATGCACATCAAGAAAAGCAAAATTTTCTGGAATCAAAAATCTGGAAAATCAAGGAACGACATCCCAGTGGACAGTTAATGACAAAGAAGAAATAACTCAGCAAAAATATAAACCCATTGGCACATGTTGCGTCCAATTCGTTGAATAATATTATCCAGCTACATTGATATTTAATTCAAAATATTTGGTATGTACCATTTATCTTTAACTAATCAAATTGCGTTAAAAATTGTACTTAAATTATATATAATCAGATGTAAAAAGCAGACTTCTCCAGTAATCTATACTAACTAATATGATGAACATTGAAATAAATTAGCCAGTCCCATGGGCGCCAGCCCAAATGGGACTTATTATATAATAAAAAAACTAAAAAAAAACTAGTGCAACGTAGTTTAGAAAATAATCTTACGCCATTGCCGTTACTGTGAAGGCACATTAACTTGAGCCTGAGGGTGCGTAATTGTGGCCGGTGTCCTAAATGTGACCACCGGCTGTATACCTGATACGAGCTGGTGTATGAAAAGGGCACATTTTTGTTTGTAAAGTTCGGAATTCCATCTAATTGCTGATTCTGCAACTTTGAGTTACAAAAGATTTCAACTAATGCACAATTAATCAGCCGGCCACAAGTAGGCACCCTCGCCCTACTTCTAGATTAAGTTCCGTAGCATTCTAAAACGTATTTGCATGATTAATCAAAGACGAGCAATCCTGAAAGACTAATGTTAAAAATTCAGCCAAAATTTTTCTCCTTTTGAAGCTGGCCAATCAACGACTGTGACCATGCTTCAAAACACATGGTCAGAGTCGTTGATTGGCTAGCATCGAAAGGAGAGATAAATTTTGGCGGAGTTTTTAACATTACTGTACTAGGATTACTTACTTTTGGTGATTAATATAAGGGATGTGGCGTCATTTTTTTCAGACGCCCCTCCCCCAAATAGTATGACGTAGTAATTAATACATAATAATGTTATAAAGTTCTATTACTTCAATAATATCATCCTAGTTAATACTAGCATTAAGATAAACAAATACCATATTTTTGGAAATTCACAATTTTTCGAATTTTCAAAACGTAGAAATAACTTTATAGATAATATTCTAGAGATCACAAAATTTCAAATATTTTGAAAATCGGACAGAAATTGTAGGAGCTGCAGGTCGGCAAAGATTTTTAAAAAAGTATAAACATTTTTCTTTCTAAAAAAATGTTTTTTTGAAAATTCGTTTGCGATAGATTTTGACAAAATTGACTTTTTTTGCACATAGGGGTGAAAACTCAGTTAATTCTGAGTATTCTAAAATTCACATTGTGCTAGTGTGTTGAAAAAACTGACATCCTCTTTTCACAATGAAAAATAAATGTTTCACCTTTTAAGCCATGTAATCTATTCGAACATAAAATTTTTTGGCGCGCAAACGGTGTGTTTTATTGTTCCCAAAATTTTCACTGCAGCTCATCCATATATTAGTACTTGCAACAAAAAGTTTGAAGAATTTGAGTACACTTTCTGTATTTTCTCAAAGCATACCCCACTTCCGCATTCATTGAAATATTCCTGATGTGCCATGTAGTACGGTGCTACTTGTGTTATACCTTCCTAACTCTGTCCAATGATGAATTCTCGTGCTCACAACTTACTACCAATTAAAATTTATGTATACATTTACATTGTCGCTTCTGTGAGTACCTGAGTTCATGATTTCGAAATATGCACTCCACTCCACTCGTTAATGGAACTCAAAAAATTTTGGAACTCGATCTAAGAAACTCTGACTAGTGAGTGCAGTCAAAATTCGGTGCACTGGTGCTCAATTCAACGAGTGGAGTGGAGTTGAGTGCAATATTGAGTTTGAGTTCTGCACTCCACTCAATGAGTGCGGAAAGGTATGCACGGCTAATGTACTTTATGCACATTTCACATTGCCGCGGTATCAGCAAGGAAGAAAAGTGTTCTGTTCTTGGCTTCTATTATTGGTATTCTGCATTTCTGCAGTAGTGCATAATTAGTGCAGTGCAGCATCACACTCACACTCAAAGGCACGCTATAGTAATTCACTATAGTCAACTGGGTCAGCAGTTAATAATAAAGTTCAGGCTCGAAGTACGAGCTTGCAAAAATAACGTTATACATTTTGGGGGGGTTAAGCAGCCCTACCCTTTTACTTGTGCGTACATGCCAAAACGGACGGAGGGAGGGGGGGGGGGTGTGGTATAGGTCAAAATCACCGATGTTTTCATAATAGCGTAAGCCGAGTTCGAGCGAGAGTATTTTAAGCGGTAGCGGTATGCTTCTATTATGATGCTATATGACCAATTTTAAATGTACAAAATTCTAAACGTAAAACTCATTATGTTTCAATTCCAATTCCCTGACGTGTGGTTCAAGCTGAGGATATATAGCATATCAAGCGCATGTATTAGTAGCGCATACTACATAATATGTATATATTATATACATATCCCTCCTGCTGATGGGTGCTTGCAAAAATAACGTTGGGCATTTTTAGATGCTGAGCTTAAGCATCTATAGGAATGGCTCTGTCCGTCTGCCTGTCTGTCGATATTGTTTTTTGTCGCGCTCCACAGGTTACAGTTTTCAACTTAAATTTTTCAAATACATTTTAAATGATCGTGAATGCGATGAAATAGAACCCTATTGTTTTTGGAATTAAATGGATTTACCAGTTTTTCACAATTAACGATTTAATGGACCAACTTTTGAGTAATAAAATGAATGCTAGGAAAAACGGGTGTCTGGCACGTCTTTACATGCATTTCAATACTTGTTACTGAAATACATAGAGGTACATACGAAGCTGAGAGCTTGTGAACTTTCGCCATTAAAAATACACATAGAAACTTTTCACGAATTTCCATTACAAGTAAACGTACTACTTACATAATTATGTACGTTCACAGGGAAGCCTGGTATAGTGGTCGTGGGTCTGGGACTGCAGTGTCGCAGAGGTAAATTGGAACATCGCCATACTCAGGTCTGGAGTTTGGGCTCCAGGGTTCGAGCACACGGATTCCTATTCATTACTACAGATCACGGACATACGTAAGTAAATGGATAATAGATGGTGATGGATCGTCTATAAATGACGTTCTAAACATTTTACAGTTCTAGGTACCCCCATTTTCAACTTTAAATGTTTTTCCAACCTATTTTAACTACGTGTCATTGATACATCTATACATGGTACAGATATTCAGGGATCGTCCATATTGACGTCATTTAAGTATTATAGTTTTTAGTACCCCCAGTTAAGAGGAAGCAATCTAGCAGAGGAAGCCATCTAGCACGCAAACCACGAACATCTAAACTCTAAGTAGTCCCAAAGTATTTTATAAATTTTATTTTACTTTTCAACTTTGATCAGTTAAATAACAGTTTTTGTCTGCTTTCAACCCGTAATCAAATACTAAAGTACATCAGCAAGTGTAATTCGATCAAAAATTCATAGATTTGATTTAACTAGCTGGTGTTTTTCGAATTTTTAAAATCCTGCCACGCCGCAAGCTGACAAGACTGAAGAAACTCATAGGAGTACATACATAGAAAATTAAGACGAGAAGTAATAAACATAAAAAAGCAAGAATCAACTTTAAAACATAAAGCTAAGTTCCTTCTCATTTATACGTAGGCCGAAAGCCCACAAATTTCATATTTTCTTTTATAAGGTGTTAAGATACTAGCAACACGTATATTTTGGTAGGATCGAGAGAAAAACCAGGAATACAAGATCATCAAGAAGATATAAATCATGCCAAACAAAAACAAAAACCCAGTGCCGAGTGGACAAGAGCAGCTAGCCGCCTACTTCTCTCAGCAACTCTCTCAGCAACTATTACAACTCAGCCAACAATTAACAACACAAATCACCGCTAACTTAATAACTTTGATCGAGGAATTTAAGAAAGAAATACATTCAAGACTAGTAACTTTGGAAACTAACATGGAATCAAAATGAAAATCATAAGATGCTAGGATGAATAAAGCTACTTTAAGACAAAAAATAGAAGGTAATATTCTGAAAGCAAATTTTAGTGAGTTGAAAAAACGACTTCAAAGTGCCGAGACAAAAGTGAATGAACCTGAGAGACCAAACAGAAGGAAAGAAATTTTAATCACAGGTCTACCAGTTGTTCTCCAGCCGAGGATGCTAAATCAGTTATTTTAGACCCTCTAAAACTTAATTCTACACATGTTGTGAGAGCAAAACAAATCTGTAACAAAACGGAAGGCAAACCTCCGCTTCTTTTTGTCCAGCTAGCTGACGAAAATGAAGTTTTTTTGGTGCTACAAAAGAAGTTTCGATTGAGGGAGGCACTACCGCAAGTCTATATCCAACAGTGCCGGAGTAAAAAAGAACAAAAAGTCTACATGCACCTTACAGAACACTACTGGATAAAGAAACGGGACACTTTAATCAAAACTGTTATATATGTAGGCAGTTACTCGTTTGAAGCTGATGGCATCAGATACTCTAGTGACGGAAAAATCCTGACCACGGTCCATCTTTGAAATGATCTCATAACCTAAACTGCATAATCTAAATAGTTGAAACTAAAATAAAACTGTCAAATGCGTCTATGTTAAATGAACTAATAGAAATTACTAAAATTAGTTACTGTATTGAAACTTATGAGTAATAAATGAGCTGTTGTTGGAGCTATTAAGTTGACACTTACAAGGACACAAAATTGTTTTAAATAAATACATTTAATAGTCTCCTATAGCATGTGTAAATATAGCTAGCTTTTCATTCAAGATCATGAGTGACAAATACGAGTGCAACAAAATTGTGAAATTGTGATATTGACTTGAATTGTTAGAGACTAAATCTAAAGTACAGCTTCCTGAAGAACTTGTTGAATAAATAGGAATACAATAGAAGATTTAACTGCTAATTAAGAGGATTAATCTAGATATAAATTGTTAAATATGTAAGGTAATATTAAGTAAGTAAATGAATCGAAAACTATTACACTAATAATGCATTACATCAAATATTTCAAAATTTAATGAGCAAATATTATATGAGCTACGATGGTGAAACATAATTTAGCTTTAAGAAAAATAATGTAATCAAAACTAACTGATTTGTGTGTGGGCCAAGGCCCGTATATGCAATAAATCAATACATACGTACATACATACAGTACCCCCGGTTTCAACTTTAAATTTATTTCCAACCTATTTTAACTACATGTCATTCACATATCTATATTAGGTAAAGATATTCAGGAATCGTCCATAATGACGTCATTTAAATATAATTGTTTTTAGTAACCCCAGCTCGAACTTTAATTTTTTTTCAACCTTTTTAACTGCATGTCAAGGACGTATCTATATATGGTATAAATATTCAGGGATCGTCCCAAATGACGTCAATACAATAACACTCGTTTATTGGTATCGTCCGTAAATTAGGGTGATCCGTAAATGACGTCACTTTAATTATGTATCAGGTAAACTTATATCTTTAAGCCATCAATACCCAACTCAACCCATTGACCAGAGATGACAGAATGTTTACAAACCTAGCCGTACCACTCGTACCTGGTCCACCAGATGCATCAAATCTCGTTCCTTACCCACTTGCACAGGTGTATTTCTTACCAAGCCCACCCGCATTGGCACTATGCGTTTCCAGCTAACTAAAACCTGTACAAACCTCTCTGGTACCGGCGCAATTCTCAACACAATCTTTCAAGTCGCGTGTACCCTGCCAAACGGCACCAGCAAAGTTCGTACCGGCATACCAACTCAAACATGTGCTGTTATAAAACCCACTTGTACCAGCACCACTCAAATCCCGTCCATTTTCACCAGCACAACTTGTAACTTAGCCCGCTTTCACGGACACGAACTGCGAAAACTTTATGTTAGCCTTCCTATATAAACAAAGTTTTCCAATGATTAAAACAATTCGCTGTAAGCTCAGCATCTACTTCGGGCCCACGGTAAACAAATCCGGCGCAAAGCGCCGGATTTTTTGGGAAGGAGGCGTTAAGCTGCCCTATAGCCCTATACTTTACATGTGCGTGCATACCAAAAATAATTACGTCTAAGGGGAGGGGGTGAGGCCAAAACTCAATAGCTCAATAGCAAAATCTGGATAAAATCCATTCATAATCCCATGGTAACTTGTGCTCAGGATGCAAGTAACTTAGGGGTTGTTCATAAACAACCAAAATTTATTAATTTCCTTTCATGGCATGTGGTAATTATATGGCTAGGGCCAATGTCCCTACCGTTTATGTAATTTATGAACACAGCCGCTTGTTTGTATCAGCGTGAAATCTAGTTGTTGGAAATTCGTTAGAAACCTCTTTCTCTTGCCCCTTCGCCGTAAAAATTTTCCACACTACCAGAAGAGCCAAGGGGCCGGACAAAATACCTTTACATGAATTACCAAATACTTAGACCCATCCACCCAACTTTTCACCCTCTTAAGTAAAACAGGAACAAAGATCACAAGTGAGCGGGACGCACTGGTAAATATGGGAGTGTTGCACATATGCTCATTTGCAAACCAGTTGCCGAGTTATATTCCCACCATTAAATCTCAAATTGTTGCGCGTATTATTTTTTAAAATTTGTAAAGGGATATAAAATGGTGCCGTTGCAAGTAATTTATTGGGACTTCGTTAAGTAGGTCAGTCGAATAATTAATATGCGGATATTGGCGAAGATGCTAATATGGGATAAACTAACCTACAAATTGCCTAAATTAATTTATGCGATTCTACGTCTGATTTATGAAATGATGCGGTGTGTCAGATGGTAGAAGTGTATGCAGTGTGGGGGTGTCCACCACATCCTATAACGGGGATAAGCCTGAAGATAAAGAGATGAAGATTCGGAATTCCCACTAGGAAGTTAGTTGAGGACCGGACTCTCTCCACGCTTCCCCATAAAAACTGAAAATCTTTATTAATTGCTATTTGGGAAAATGTAAAATCTGATGAGTAGAACTGAGAATATTGAAAAGTATTGAAAATCATTAATTCTTGGGAAGTCCCAGTTTAGCGACGTAGAGATCGGTTGAGCGAACTTGAGGATATGAATGGAAAAATTTGAGTTTAATAAATTAATCTGGGATCATCAAGGAGCATGTTCCGTCAAAATAAAAAACGTACATACTCTTTTAAATCTAACGACGCACACATTATCACAAAGCATTACGATCGATCGCTTCATGGTGATCTGTGGCACTTACTAAATTCATTAAATACCCGTTTGCCGATTGATGGGGATAACTATCCAAAATGATGAGGGAGGGGTTCAGAGAACTTCCATTCCCTGGTTTGCCAGGATGAAAATCTAACTTAAATTGTGTGGAGACGGGTTTGAAGAACGTCGTCCCCCTGGAGTTGATTGCATGAGATGTTAGAAAATGAAAAATAGAATTAAATACTACTACATGGGAAATCACACGGGATGAGAACGAAGAACAAGGACGTACTTAAGTACATACCGAAAATGATGAAACGGAGAATGAGATTGCACGTATTACATTTGGGAAAATCATGAAAGATGAGAATAGAGAATTGAGGAAATCATAGTACATGAAAAAACGCAAATACGGAGGAGGCATTTAGATTACAAAAATATTAAATAGAAAATAATCTTATTTTACGGATGAAAACTGAAAAATTAAAAATGAAAACTAAATGAATTTTTGAAAGTTTCCGTAAGGCAGAAGACCTCACGGCGAAACGAATTACTGATACTGATATTTTGCATTTACAATTTATGGGTTTCGTCCACTTAACTCTATTTACAATGTCTTACGGATTACAATTGACCAGGTTGAGGGAGTGACGGCTGGAAAATCTTGAGTGGAGGGATCAGGTTTGCGAACGGACGAATTACTGATTTACAATTTTGGTACAATTTACTTATTTTAACAGTGGTTAATTTAGACCTCGAATTATTTTTAAATATTTGATCACTTGAATTATTTATGTAAGTAATTTTGAATTTAACAAAAAATGGGATAAATGATAAGGAAAAAATGATTTTAACTGATTCTACTTTTACATGGAAAGGCTTTGGAAGGTGAAGGGATTATACGAGGATCAACTAAGGGTTGATCCTCCTGTAAACTTTCTCCGTTTTCTACCATTATTAAATCGGAAAACTGTAATTACTGACTGTATAATTTATAGACTGAAAATGAAATTTTAAATATAACTTAACAGTTTGTATTATGAACAAGAAAATTGGAAAACGAATTGAATTGAGGAAATATAGTTGGGAGCGTAAAACAATTGAATCTGACTATTGAGAAAACGGAAAATCTAGCTATGAAAAGACGAAGCAGTGAAGCTGCTACCGTCTTGGTAGGGAAAATCTAATGCGGAGAGAAGTTGAAGTACGTGCTGATGGTAGGATAAGTAAACGTGAATTAAAATTGGAGAGCGATGCAGCGAAGCTGCTGCTTGCTTGATAATTCTGGAGATAGTAGAGTGGAGCAAAGGAGCTGATGCTTCCGCGGTGGCGTTAGTGGAAAATTGTGTTGAGCTGTGTGTTGTGGGTTCTGGTGAAGGGATGCTGACTAGGAAAACAAGTTCAATCTTGTCTGTTGTGGGTTCTGTGAGGGGGGATGATGACTAGGAAAACAAGTTCAATCTTGTCTGTTGTGGGTTCTGTGGGAAGGGATGATGACTGGAGCTGCGGCGGACTTTAGCATTACGAGCATCTTTTTTGCTGTGCGGCTTCCAATCATTTTGAGTTTTTCACAAGAAACTGAGAGGAGTCTTTGAGTTTTTGGTCTTTTTCGGCTGGTAGATGGCAAAACGTGTGGTCTACTGGCTTGAGAAGCTAACTGAATATTATTGGCATTTTTCATAACCTTCTCATATACATTGCGTAAATCGCTATCTTTAACATGCGGTGCCAAGCTATCAACCCTCATTGTGGGTTGCGCCATTTGTGTTCGATCCCCGACCGTATACTTGTTGAAGTTTGACTGGACTTTACGAGGAAAATTTTCCCCTTTCATTTTCACGGTTGCAGTCTGGATCAGAAGCTGACATTTGTTTTCTTGCCTGCCGAGTTCAGAGTTAGTGAATATTGAAGGTTGAAGCTTGGTAATTCCGGAAATGTGAATTATTAGCAGAAAACGCCAATGGAATTCCAATCAAATTTTTGATATTACTCAGTCAGACAGTAGATTCAACGGTAGAAGACTTAGAAAATCATTGTAGTTGTAGTGGTCACATCTCACCACATTACTACGCACAAATAAGCTCAGTGCACGACATGTAAAGTTGGCCCGTTTCATAACTTTCATCTTGAACTGACAAAAAATAAGATGTGCAGGAAATTGTAATCAGAAGAGTCTCACAATTTCAATCGGTCCATGAACAGGATACTAATTTTTAGTCGTGAGCCTCACACAAGTCACATCAACCGACTTAATTTGCCTCCTATATAAGGCAAGCAATCATTATATCATTATTTATATTTTGCCCGTGTCCATTTGGTTGCATGGATATGAAACTTTGAACAGCCTTACCCAGCAATCTCGACTTTGTGTCCAGACAATACTTTGGATTTTTAGCTTCAACTCCATCAATATTCCCTTCTTTTCCCAGGGATATACATATGACATGCCAATGTCATACCCAGGACTCAGGACTCATGCGTACTTCCTAATGAGGAGTAATGGAGATACTACATAATATTGAGAAGGGTCAGAGCTGAACGGTCATTATTAAAAAATGTAAAGCAGAGAGGGACTTAAAATTGAGAGAAGAGAAGCAAAGAAGCAAAATGCAACTATCCCTCCTGCTGCCATCAGTTTTTTTCATTTTTATAATTCAGTCTACTCGGTAACTCAATATATTTGTTTTTTGTGTGGTCAGAGCTGCACGGTCATTATTACAAAAAGTAAAGCAGAGGGGATTTAGAATTGAGAGAATCAAGCACAAAAAATTTCCATTATCCCCTCCATATTTGTTTTGATATTTTTAGATACTAACAAGGGAACCACGCCAAGTGGTACGCTCCGATTTTAAAACAAGTATCCACAAGTATTTAATTAAGTGTAATTATTAT
>JAQFZE010003346.1:0-12760 GCA_034695245.1 Dicyrtomina saundersi | reverse complement strand
AACCATTAACAATAATACAAAGTACAAAATTCACTTGGCTTCTGAACTGCATGCGACTGCATGCTTCAACTCGAGCTAGGTGTCTACATAACTACAACTTTACGAAAAAAAAACGAACTACCCGACTCTTGACAAAAATAGAAACCCATCCTCCCGCACGTCCAACGGACTACCTACTTACATTCAGTATAATTATACTTCACGTCAGCCATCAGCATCAACTTTGTATTATTATGTATGTGCTTTTACGTACATATATAGATTCTATAGTATCCGGATCCGAAGCCGAACTACAAACTGCAACAAAAAGAGAGTTCAGCGTAACGTCAACAGGAGTGGCAGCTAGTGCAGCAGTGTGATGGGGGTACCATGTCTTGAATTTCCATAACTGATGCAACTCTAAAACATCACCTACCCATTTTAATAAATACCAAAAAGACAAGTATACTTAAAACATGTGAGTAGGAATACAATATAATTACATAGACGCATTGCTTTTATAGTCTTAAATAATAATAATATATGTAGTAAGTACTATACTATTATACTAACCGTTCTTCTCCAGTACCATAATAACCCATACATACCACATAGGAGTATTTCTACCATTTTGTTCTGTTTAAGATGAGATGTGATGAGACAAACGAAAAAGTTTCCCCCTAACGTAATGTCAACGTAAGATTTTCCGCCCGTCTAAAAATAAGCAGAAAGTACGTCTTCTCCACCTTAAAATAGACGGGATCTTCTTTTTTCTGTTTCTTTTAATACGTGAAAAGTCAATTGACTCAGAGAGAACGGTTCGGTGAAGCTGAGCCACGACAGCGACAGCGAAGCGAGAACGAAAACCTGGCTACCATCATTCAGATTCATTTTTCCTAGTTCAAAAAATCTACAGTTAACATTTACGTGTTCATCCTTCACGTTTATACGATCAAGTGTCCGTTTCAACAAGTTCCACCTAAAGGAAGGAGGATATATAAAAAAACCGAGAAAAGAACAGTTAGCACTAGCGTAAAAGAAATTAACATTCGGAGGCAGTTTTATTTTATATACATATACTAAATCCTTCATCATAAATCATACATTTGAATCCCCAACAAATTAACGCATTGACATTTAACAATTTTCACTACCAACTACTACAAATCAAAACGATTATACAACATAAATACTCTTCTGTATATACACTGTACAGTTTCAAATTTAAACTCTCAACTAAATCCTTAATTCATAAATTTGAAAATTCCAACATTAACGATTCCCTCTTAATACGTGAAAACTATTAACCAGATAAAATATTGAACATGGATACTAAATGTAAATCCAAATCAAACTCTGTCATAAATCTTGTCACAATCAACTCAAAACAAAAATCAAGTTCTTTACCAAATCTACACGCCAACTCCACCACAACTGACGACTACTGCTCCTGTTCTCCGTGTTCTTCCAAACCTCTCATTACACTAACAACCTCAGCCTCAAATCATAACTGTTCAAGTCATACTAATAAAGTGATACCAGCCATTCTTCAAAAAACTTGGAATAAAATAAAATCAATGAATAAGAAAAAATCAAATACGAATAGCAACTCCGCTCCTCCAACACCATCCAGTCTCTCAAAATTTGATTTTGATGATGACGAAATTATTGACGAGTCAGTGTCAGACTCCTCAGCAGCATGTGGAATACAAACACAATATCAGCCACATGGACCATGCCCAGATCTACTACTTGAAGAAGCTGGTGAAGCTGACACCGTCCAGGAGAATTATTTTAAGCTACAAAAACGTTTGTCGGAAGAACTGCATCAAGGACAACTTCATCAAATCGGAAAAACACTGATTGGGAGTAAATCCAGTTATAATGTGAATGGAGAATTTAAAAAGAAATTACAGCAGTGGGAAATGTGGAAAGTTAGTTGTGGTAAAGTGACCTACACTGAGGAGGAATTGAAATTAATCCTACCAGAGGATTTTTCTCGAAAGTTAAAAGAATGGGAAAACATTCGTTCAGGGAGCCCATGTGCAAATACTAATGTTAAAATTGAGAAGCAAATCCAATGGCTGGAGAGACAGTTGGAGAAGGTAGAGCAAGAGAAAAGTAAATTAGAGAATCAAATGCGGAAGTATCTAGAAAAGGAGGCAAGGCTTGAAAAGATGAGAGAAGCTTTAAAAAATTATCCAAGGGAGCAGGTACTGATTAAAACGCCGACAGCAGAAGGTGTAGCGGCGGGCGTGGATGAGAAATTTACAAAGAAATTATATGAATGGGAAGAAATGAGAAATATACCAGCAGCAGATGGATCGATGGCACTTTTAAATCCTAAATATTATCATCAATTTGGAGGGAGTAGCCATTCTAGTGAGCCACCCGATTTGCAACAGCTAGTGGAACACGAGGATATTCCAGAGGTAAGTCATAAAAGTATGCTAATCAGTACATACTATTATAATAATCAGTTTGTTCTCATCAAATAAGTCCTGGCCTGTCAAGCCTGAGGTCATGATAACAAGCGAGATAAAAACATTAAAACTTGGCATACTATTCTAAACACATGCAGTCTTGGAAAAGTCTTTTTAGAGCACCCGCCAGTAGTAGTGCCAGTGTGCTTAATTTCATTTGCCTTAAGCTATTTACATATTTTAAGGAAACAGTTTGGCTTTTGGCAGATTTAATAGTCAAATATTTTAAACATTTTATGGTCAACTCAATGGTTTCAGTTTTGCTTGCTGTAAATCATTGGTTTTATTTCTTTGGGTTTGAATAGGTTTATGAATTAAAACAAAATGCGTATTATTAAATTATTTTACTTCAGTAATAACTATTCCTGCAATTTCTTTGGTGTAAAATACCACGCCGAAGTCCCCATGTATAAATTTATTTTGAAAAAGAGCATACATGTAAAATAAAAGTTGAATAGCGCAAATAGTATTTCAGAATAGTATTTGGCTTGCCATAGGCACAGGAGTGTTCGAAAACATAAATCCCTAATGATAATTACATGGACGCCATATTTTAATGTAATTTTAGGCTTTCAATTGTGTCCCTAAGCTAATTATAAGAAAAAATCTCATATTTAAGAAATGAAAAATAAAGTTTCTTCGATTTTTAAATTATTGCCTTAAGTATACAAGCATAAACCAAAAGGTTAATTAAAATATTTCGGGCCAAAAGTTTTAAAACATTTTGAGTTTAGGTTTAGGGGTTGAAATTCTACAATCTTAAACATTACAATCAACAAGTTTGAAACAGTATTTTAATCTTTTTTAAAAATTTAGCGTTCTTTTTAACTGCGTCCTGACACAGTGAAATGTCGAAAATTACAATTAAATAATATTATGGCGTCTACATAATTATAATTAGGATATTTGTTTTCAAAAAATCTTGTAGCAAGTCAAAAGGCCTATTCTGAAATCGAATTTTCACTACTCTAAGTTTTTAAATGCTCTTGTCAACAAACATATTTGGTTATTTCGGCGTGCCAGTTTGAGTACCATTGCTTTTTTAGTACACTCTTATGTTTTACAACATGTCTTTGTGACCTTCATTGTTGATGGTTTTTGTCATAAATACATATTACAAATACATTACTGACGATTGGACGGGTTCGGAAAGTATTTGAGATGTTAAAATGTTAATTGAATTTCTATGTCATAACGCACAAACTTCGGAATGTGTATGTGCACATGCAAAAACATTTAGCTGTCAACATCCCACTTTTGATCATTGCTTGTGTACTAGATCTTGTTCATATTAAGAAAGTAATGCATAATATTTCATATTAATTGTAGATATCTCAAGACGACCAAGAGCCGGAACCGAACACACCTGACACGTCCTCATCACTAGAATCAATAAATCAGGCCAGTGGCTCAAATACATCTTCAGCAGATTTTTACCAGAAGTCCCGCCGTCGCTCCTCGGATGCTGTCTCCACTCCCTGCTCACCAAGTTTAAGCGCCTTCACATCGGATGATGAAGACAATGCGGGACTACTCAAGACTGTTGAAGAGGAAGATGCGGAAGAAAAATCTGAGCATCCTCCAAATCCTGTCGTTCGTGTCAATCAAATCGTGATGATGGAAGAGGATGATGAAGAACCCGGTACTTCCTACTGTCCTACAAGTGTAATTGTGCCAACAAAACGTACGCTTCTAAAGCCCATTGAAGCGGAGCACCAGTCCACAATTTTAGGACCAGAACTATTGGAAAATATGAATACTACAGGCGAGAGCTCTTCTACTACCCCCACCACCGCCACAGAGTTAAAAGATTTGCGGTCACCAAGTTTAGTAAAAAGTGCTGGCGTAAGCAATAATAATTATTCAAATTTAAGCACAAACTCAATACCAATGCAGATAAAGGCACCGAGCTCAGGGCTAACCGCAACAGGAACCACATCTGCAAACGTGAGCATGATGAGGACTCAGCCCCAGCACGGATCATCGGCGGAGGTACAATCAGTGGCATCCACTTCGACTTCATTGCCGTTTTCCACACCAACGCCTCCTCGTCCTCATCCGTCAAAGCTCCGAGTTGAAGACGTTTGGAATAAAAATATTGAGTCATCCCCTCCACCATCTTCAGATCTACCGAAAATCGTTGGTTTCATACCAAAATTACCTCCGCTCCCTCATCAAGTTCAAGCATCACCCTCGTCTCCGTCCCCATCTTCATCTTCATCCCTCAATAACTACCCAGGATTTAGCAATTTCTATGTTCAAAAACCAGTATTTCAACATGATGGACTTAAAAATTTCCCCCGCATGGGTAAAGCTCCTGTTTGGGTCTCTCCTTTAGTTGCTAGGCGTAAAATAAATTCTTCCATGAATAGTACATCTACAATCACGTCCACAACGATGTCTGTGAGCGAGACTCAACAGGGTTTTAAATCGTCTTTGAGTAGTCAGGGCACAAGAACAACATCCTCCTCATCATCAAATATTAATAATGATTTCACCATTGATAGATTTTTAGAAAATAGGAATTTAGCCTCCGCCCTCACAAGTATCGGTGGTAGCACATCTAAATATACCATTGGTGGTGGTTTCCCACCTCAACAACCATCTTCGTCGGATGGACCTGTACGCCTCATTAGTTTATCACGATCAAGCTCATTTGGTTTGGGCAGGCTTCCATCCACTTTACCCCCTATGGATGATATTGATCCCGGAGCGGATTCCTGTTCCTCGTCCGTCAGTGGGAGTTGTAGTAGCTCTAGTCAAACTAAAGTGTGCAAGTCGAAAAGTGCAAGTTCGGTTCTTAAATCTATGTCCAGTTTGAATATCTTCAGTAAGGTGAAAAGATCAGAGAATCTGAGTAATAACAATGAGCCTAATCAACAGGTGAAGGCTACTAAAGCACGGTGGTTCCTAAATAAATTTTAATTTTCAACTAATACTTATATACTTCTTTCGTAAGTAGGTACGTACTTTCTATTTGTTATTTAATTACTCATACGCAATTCAGCGAGGTACTTACATTAATTGAAGTAGTTATTTATTATGCTTAAAAAATTGAGATATAGCCATATACTTTTAATTACACAATGTTCAAGAATGATTTACTGGTACAAAGGAAGAAAATCGTTTTATTCGTATTAATCTTTAGCTTTTTTTTGTTTACAACGTTGCTACACAAATACATAAATGAAAATTTTCACCACAGTGCATTTGATATTTTATTACATTATATATAGTTATAATATATATAGTATATAGATATATATATATTTTTGTTGTTTTCATTTTCATTTTACTGTATTATAGAGCATACCATGTTAATGTTACATTACATAATTTGATTCACTATACAATAATACTTTGTGTCCGATCTACTACGGTATATAGATAGATGGCATAATTACATAATATATTATGCACTTATAATATATCGGTCTCCGTACTTATCAGCAAAAGCTATATTTAACCCCCTAATTAATTTAATTTAGATGTAGTTCATAGTATGTGTACATACGTACACATATATGTACCTAGAATTTATGATGTGATAATCATATCATTTATATTTCCCGTGAGTATACAATAATTTCCCGTTTAAGTATGTCATATTATTCCTGTATAATATTTTATCTTGTAGTTAATACTTTGATTTTCAGATTTGACTTTTGAATTTAAATGCAACTGTATATATTACATCATTTCTCCGTACTTTCTTTACTTTCTTTCCTTTTTTTTCTAAAGAGATGTAGGCAATGCATTTTAATTCATTTTCATTTCGCCTTACCTATATATTATATTCATAATCATGACGCCGGATCGCTATATCTATCTTTATTATAATTTTAATTACTGTATTGTAAGTGTTCATAATATACGTATGTACAGTGCTCTGATTTCCCCCCTGCTGCTTACAGTACAGTTACATTTTGAGTTAATTACACTACAAGTATACGTAGCATTTATTTTTGCATTTATCTGCAATATGTAATAATAATTATAATATAATAATTCCAAAATCCAAAATTTTTATATAACTCAATAAAAGAATAGAATTATATAGCTATAAGTATAGATTGATATATATATATGTAGATATATATCGTCATTTTCATTAATATACGCTATCATATCGCAAATAGCAAAAGATCAAGAAGTAGTTAAGTATATAACGACATGAGATGCAATACATGCAATGCAAAAATGCTTGACATGACATGACATATATAGGCGATCTTATTAACATTACATTTTTCACTGAATTAGTGCTATATATGAGTAAAAGTTTTAATTTATGTAATGTGTATTTCGTGAGGAGCGTGTGTGTGTATGTGTAATTATAATATTATGCTGTACATTATCGTGCTTCGTCGAGTAATTTGTGTAAAACACCTACAACAAAAATTATGAACTGCTTTTTTTTTATATAATAGATGTGTAGCGTACAACATATAACATGTAATAATTGGTAAGTTTAGTGTTTTTTTAAGTATACACAAAGCTCTTCAACTCATACATAGTAATTTAATTAAATATACATAATTTCATAATTAGATTATAATATTCTGTGTATATAGTGCTTCGTCGATATAATAATTAATTATATGAATACAACTATATACCTACACGTCTATATGTATAGAATGGTGTGTACTGAAGCTGAAATTCAAATTTTAGAATTATGTAACGGTAATAATATAGTGCATAATAATAATAACATATATATTTTTTCTATAATAAATATTATAGCGCTACATAATCTTTTGCGTACTAGTACCAATAATACAGATTATCTTAACTCTACAGGTCTACACCATTACTTATACTGTGTCATATATACTCACTGTTAGTTCAAAATTCATGCTATTAATAAATGTACTAGATATATACATATGAATATATGTATAATCAGTTTGTAACAGAAAAATATCCAGAGTTAATACTATTATTCTAGTTTACAAATATCTGTATCTATAAAACAGAGACATATTTTTTTTGTGAGTGTAGATTCAAACACAAGGGCATACTATTATAACATCATGCGTTGTGACAACATATTATTATTATGTATTATGTGCAGAAATAATTATCTCACGTCCAACAATTAACGGAACAGAAATAATATGCCAACAATAAAAACTTGTATACAAAAATTGTAAAATAAAAATGTTATAAATTATTTGATATTCATTACATTGCGCATTGCACTACCAAAATATAATTTAGTATGTAAGTAAACAAAATCCATTTCCGTTGACCATTTCACCATTTCTCGTACAATTACTTTAATCCAACCCGTTTTACTATAACTTTTGACTTTGACGCGCCAAATCCTATACCCTTTCCCTTTTCTGTTTTAAATTTCAAACTGTAACATATATTATACAGTTTCTGTAAAAACGCCTTTGCTCCAGTAGCCCTGCACATTGCCCAGGATTTAAATTATGAATTATGTCTACAAACAGAAACTTTATCATTAACACAGAGTTTAAATAATGTACGTGTGAATTACAGTTTGGCTAATCCGACTGCCGATTGTTGTTCATGCTACTAAAGGGTAAAAGGTAAACATTTGAAAATAATAATTAATAAATTAAGATAAGATATTTGATTAGGTAAGATGTATTAATTAAAAGTAAATAGAATCTGGAGTGGACTCTTTAACCTAGCACTGCACTATATAGGATGAACCATGTACTTTTTGTATATAGGTATATAGTTCAATCCCAAAATGTAGCGAAGGATAGACTCCAACATCCAAAATTCATTTCATATTTCAGCCTTTCATTCTACTCCATAAAGTTTTACTTTACGATGAAACAAGTTTCTGTAATGAAATTGTATAACTACTCTACTTACAACTTATCCTCTAAATTAAACACATAGTCTTCTGCTCTACACATTGTTTAATCGTATTTGCACATAAATTAAGAATTAAGTTTTGTGTCTGTTGCCGCGCGCTGTCTTCCTCTACATAAAAAGATAGGCACACAACATCCTACACACATATAATATTATAGATATATCCTTTTCTCCTCGTGGCTGTTGTTTTTGTGCTAATACTATATATGCTGTCAAAAAAGCTAATTACAAAGAAAGTAAAAGTGCTATGTGTTTATGAGTTCTAAGTACCTAGAGTACAGTACAGTACAGTGCAGCACAAAAACATAGACGCATACACAATGTTAGACATAATGTCCCATGGGCACATGGATTATGGATAGACCTGGGTGTGTATAATTATATATTCTGCCTTGTATACTTGAGACAAAGCCATGATGGTGCTTCAGTTTTACATTCTACGAACAATAGACAGACAGCCAGGGCCTTTTTGCTACAGTGTTCATAGTAGTTGCAAGCTGTACAGTGTACAGTACTACAGTATGGTAGCCTCAATTTACAACAGTACTAAACATTGTAAAATTCAATATTTGGGTCATACATTTATTATATATTAAACTAAAAATTTACACAAAAATCAAGAACAAAGTAACTATATGTATACAGACCGGGATATGAATGTACAAATTAATCCTATCAGTATTCCTTTAACTTTAATCGTAATTCTCACATGGGAATTTTATAATTTGAATTTTATAGAGGCTTTGAAGAATTTATGACTGCTATGCCTCTACATAATTACTTCAGCACTCATTTTTGTATGTTAGAAGTCCTACTCATGATGGACGTCAAACAAAAAATATGCACATGACTGTTCTGTAATGCAATATTGAGGTTTGGTCCAGCCTACGGAAACGGGAAAAAAAGAAGAAACGCAGAGTACTCAAAAAAATGAACTTAAAGAAAGTACGAGGGCGGTGTCTTTTGAGTGATAAAATTTCACCCCAAAAATGCCAATGAATACATTTTCGATTGTTTATCCCTGTATTGACGTATGTTACATAATTTTTCAGTTCCAGATGTTCAGTAGTAGTGGTGATTGTAAAATCCATATCGTATACATTTTTTTGCATCTCAACAGTAGCCAAATAGGTTTTGTATGTGCATTTTTATTAATTACTGTGTTGGATTAAATTCCACTAACTCAAAGTTACTTGTAACATTAGGGGTATTAAGTCAATGGTGACACATATAGGCGATCCATCGTTAAAAAAATCATGATTTTGAGTCAAACCAGACATATTCAATTTTTTAACTAATTGTAATTTTTGTTTCATCTTTTGACACCTCTTTGTTCCATGTAAGTTGTGTGCTTATTGAGCATGCAACAGTTCAATTATAGTACTGCATGTTTTTCTTACGTATTTGAATGCGTCATTAAATTATAATAAAAATGTTCCTGAAGGAAACTTATATAGGAGGATCGAGAATCGATACTGCACAATGTAACCTAAGAGCAAGAACGCATGAAAAAGTGGTGAGAAGTTGCCGTAGTTGTGAACCATAAAAGACGTAAAGACAGCAACATAAGATTAAGATTCCTAATCCATATAGTGTGCCATCCAAGTTCAAGTAACCAAGTTTTATATACGTGCATAGTGTTCCAAAAATTTAATCAGGAAAGTAAAAGCAACGTTGTTGTAATAGAAGTAATCCTATGGGTTAATACCCCCATGAAAAAAGAGAAAGACTTTTAACATGCTACATGTATAAGACTATATGGTTTTTGGATTTGTCGAATGAATCTGAAGACCAAGATTAGCAAGACTCTCAAGACGAGGTGGGATTCAAAACCAATTTCAACAGAGATTTCTCCTACTGTCAATCTAGTTAAAATTAAGTTTACCTAGTAGTTGTATAGGGAATAGTTATTTATACAACAGCAAAGTCTAAAATCAAAATCAAGGTTTATGTCAGGCGAGGCCAGGAGAAGAAACAAACCCCCACCGCAGAATTGAGGATATCATGTTATAACATAGCGATGTAATCGTATATCGTCATCGTCCTACACGTAAAGGTAAAAGTAATAAAGTACTGATAGCACTCAGCTACGATATACATAGTTATATAGCAGTCCTCACCACAATTAGAGAAGAAAATAATTTTTCTCATCGTCAGTGTGGGCGATCTTGGAATGTTGGGCTCCCACTATCCACAATGTACATAAGGTACATACTACAAAATGTTTTATGTCACGCCTACTATGTCTATAGTAAAAACAATGATCTCATCCCTTTCTCTCTGATAGCAAAAGGACAGTAATAATAATCATAATAATTATTTTTACTATCTTAAGAGGGTGAATCATTACATCAATAATGAAGATGAATGTCAATCGTACCATAACGAATGACAAATGCTGGCCAACTAATAAAACAAATGCCACTGACCTGACAATTTGGGAAGATATACATAGATATTTAAAAAAAAACCTGAATGTGAATTACATATCCGTACAGTAGTAGATTGTAGAAGACTCTAATTTTAGTGATAGGAAAGTAAGTGTGCGAGGCATATTATCGTTATCGTATTAAGTTGGTTAGTTAGTTTCGTCAAAGTTTTTACATTTAGAAAAAAAAGCACTGAGGACAGAGAATATACGGAGCCTGAGCTCTGAGAGTACATTGTCCTACGCTATTATAACTTTCTCATTTCCATACCCATGTTTCCATGTAAATCCGAGTTTTTGAGTGGAGTGTAGAGAGAGAAATATCAGAGTCCAAATCTGAATGTGATCTTGGATCGGTCGCGATCGTATCGTAGAGATAGATGAACCAAACTTACTTGCATACTACTGTACTATCTTCCTTCTCCATGTTCTGTTTGCGTTTCCTCCCAGTTTTGCTTGGTTTGGAGAGGTAAGGGTCTCGTCCTACGTAAGAGAGTTTCGTAGATGATGATAGTTTTAGTTGCGGTTTTGGATAGGTACTTGACTTAATGCTGGTGTGGCTATGTAGGAAATCCGCGAAAAAGAGAGGGGGGAAAAAGGAAGGGAAAGGAAGGGTAGGTCCCTACGTAGATAAATCTAGAGCGTAAACGGTACTATAATAGATAATGCATGGAGGAAAAGAAGATGTGGGACAAATTAATCGCGAAGTTTGTGCCACTCTGCAATTTGTCTTCGTGGACAGTTGAGAACTTCAGTCCAATGGTGTGTGGCCGTTCCAGAGGTAGCACCATTCCCAAGTTCCAGTCTTCCTATCACCTACAACAAACCCACAAAAACAAGTCACACACATCGTCAACACAATCCAATCTAGAAACTCGCTCAACCATTTCATTATTATACCCCCCACATACATACCCAGAGTATAGATCATATCCCCACAAAAAAAAACAATGTTACTATAGATCATCATAGGTATTACAGGGAGATACATAGGTCTGTACATATCCTTTCAAAATCTTCTTACAGTTAAGAGAGAGAGGGGAAAAAAAAATGAAATCTTCAATAAAATTGCCATTGGTTTTTGGTTGGAGTTTCTTGCCAACTCCAAGCTACCTACCTACCTACATAATATGTAGGTAAGTTTCCAAGCCGAAGTGAGTCGAGGAGTTCAAATTCAAAGCCCAAGTTTCTCAACTCGCAATTCCCCTATTCCCAATACGTGCATGTGTTCCAGTCTCATCCTATCCTTATCCCATTAATAATTTCTATCTCTATACCTATAGCCTATATACCTTCCTATATTTCTATACCTACCCTCCTTTATTGACTACATTTATTATTACTTGCTACCACTTACTCCTTTTTTTTTCTCCCCTATATATTCCTTTATATCCAGCAAATCATAAAATACAGGAGATGGGGTGTACAGGAGGAGAGTTCCGCTGTGGATTTCAATGGGGATGAGATAAGCTAAATCTTTTTTCAATTGGATTTTAAATTCGATTCTTTACTCGATTTTCGATTTCCCGTAATATATATTATACATGATAATAACCTGACATGAGAAATCATAGAGCCAAACCACAAAAAACTGAGGGAGAACTTCAAACTTACGTTATAGAGCCAGAGCCCAGGGCCAGAGCCAGTGCCAGGACAAGGACTACTACATACTACATACCAAAACCTTAATCTTATCTTTTTTATTCGTTTGACTCTTTACTCTCTTCTCCCTTCAAAAAAAACTAAGATTCATATATCCTGTCACTTGCTTTCGTGGATGTGGAGGATAAGAATAAAATTAATCGCTGAGCTGGAAAAATCGTGTAACACATTATTCCCTTCACATTTCTCATGTATGCATAAAATGCAATATATCACACATTCACGACAATCTCGAGGAGATCCTAATTCCAATAATAGTTATATGCTGTCCTTACCTACCTACCTACCTACCTACCTACCAAGTTATGCGGGATGTGAAGCCCTAATCATAATCGTATAAGCTTACAAA
>JAQFZE010003345.1:0-12762 GCA_034695245.1 Dicyrtomina saundersi | reverse complement strand
AAATTGCTGCCTAAAAGCAATTCCTTCGTCCGGCCCTGATGAGGAGAATGAGATGGACTGTGTGGCGTTGAAGAAGTTGACTGGGAGATGATTATAAAATTTTGTTGAGACTCACACAAAAGATGTTATGAATTGTGTAGTGTCCTCTCCTCCTTGTTTCTCTCTCATTTGCAGGGAAGTGTTTGAGTCTTGAGTCGCGGAGGATGGGGAAAACATACGTGACACTCGGCCATAGAGTGAAGAGATAAACTTTGTCGCACTCATTATTGAGTGCTATCTCGTCATGAAGAAGATGAGAGACAATCCCATTTGTGAGTTACTCCTTCCTTCTCCTTTTAGTCCGTCGTCTCACAGAGACACCAACTGAGCAGCACTCAAGTCTACCTCTGTCTCATTGTCACCAATAGAACAAACACCGAGTGTGTCCACATAGCGTCGGGGAAGAGTCAATATGGTCCATGTCCTATTTTAGCATGAGTTAAAATGAGCTATTTCAGAAAACTAAAGGAGATCTATACGTAAAGTGTTAATTACCAGTATGCACCAACGCCAATGCATTTTGAAAAGTGCAAAATGTTCTGCTTACATAATTTTTGAAAAGTGCAAAATGTACTATTCACACGATTTTTGAAAATTGTAAAAAAATTTATTTACATGATTTTGAAAAGTGCAAAATGTACTATTTACATGATTTTTGAAAAGTGCAACATGTTCTATTTAAATTGGTTTTTGGAAAGTGCAAAATGTTCTGTTTAAATGACTTTTGAAAAGTGCAACATGTTCTATTTAAATCGATTTTTGGAAAGTGCAAAATGTTCTTTTTGCATGTTTTTGAAAAGTGCAAAATGTACTTTTAACATGATTTTTGAAAAGGTCAGAATTTTATTTTTACATCTTTTTAAAAAGTGCAAAATGTACTATATTAACATGTTTTTAAGATAATTTTGTGCAGATAGTCCATCTTAGTTTTAGCAAAACATGGACATGACTGGTTTTGATTCTTCCCTGACGATATCTAACACATATAGCCAGGAGCCTACCTGTGCCTTTCACACTTTTATTATTACCCTGTGAAACTCGGTGGAAACATTCCCAATCCAACATTTGTCCAAATCTCAATCCTCCTTGTCCTTTGTTTTAGTCTTAAGGCGAAAATCTTATTCCGGGGAGTGCAAACGGCATTTCCTATATCAACTATATAGGGTTGACTTTGAGCGATATAGATGGACGGATAGGGGAGATATAGTGTGGAATGCAGCTGTGGTTACAGTGTGATGCCGTAACCCATCTCCATCTCCCCATCCATCCGAGATACTGGCAGCCTATGGCCTAGTCTCAATAGTCTCTTTTCTTCCCCATCACTCCGAAGCTATGTTTACTTTGACTCTTTTTTTCCCTGTAATCATTAGAAATAAAAGTTGCAAGTCTTATTTTTCTTTCTCCTTTTTTTCCCCCCTTCGCCCATCTCCATCTCATGGTGAGTCTGAGTTTATTGGAGAAACCGGTCGTCCTGTAATGTCACCATCAAATCTAGCTTTGCTATAATAATAAAATTATTTGAATGTCTGCACACACACACACACACAAACAGACTGGCTAAATGCTATCTCCTACAACGACTACATACTACTCACATGTAATTCGCATTACGTACTCCCTCCTCCTTAATTCATCTACGACCACTTCTTCTCCTGCTCCTTCCACTTCTTCGTCTCCTACCTACGAGTACGAGGCAGACGCTGGAGAGTTAAACTCTCGTGAACTTTCATGTAAATTTGAAGGTCGTCTTATGAGACTTGAGCTGCGGGACTGGGACCTTATAGTGCACATGGCTTGTATCTGTCTGTAGTCCTGCCTCATTTAACAAATCCTTTTAATGCACGTACCTATACAACCAATATGAATTACATCTTTTACGTGTCTTGTCTCCACTTACGTACCTTGTAACTTGTCCGTATTCCTAGTAGCGTAGGCAGGCATTCTTCATGTGTGTAGTAGTGCAAATCACATTATCACAATACAGAAACACTACTACTACCACTACTACTACTACTACTACTCCAATCCCAATCCATGCCAAACTTGTTTTTCTACAAAAAAAAAACAATATTGTAAAAAAAAACTTGCGTTTATATACAGAGAAAAAAATCAAATGTTTGTGACGAATAATCGATTAAATTTTGATAGCTAAAATTGTTGCAGTTAGCACTTGTCACTCTAATGAGACTG
Organism: Dicyrtomina saundersi; assembly: GCA_034695245.1. Lineage (NCBI taxonomy): Eukaryota > Metazoa > Arthropoda > Collembola > Symphypleona > Dicyrtomidae > Dicyrtomina > Dicyrtomina saundersi. Next base: position 10,533 of record JAQFZE010003345.1, on the reverse strand, counting down.
CGGCTGGCTCCTGAGACTCAAAAATTGTGTCTATTTACGAATTTCTTGAAGCTGACAAAGTTTTTAATTTTTAACACTTTTATTTACATAAGTTACACGAATGTCTTGGTAGGTAGTATGTACATCATATATCGAATTGGCATTTCCCGTTTTTCTAATGGCGCTATATAGTTTCTTATTTTACATAGCTGCGTTATGGTTATGGTCGACCAGGAGGTAATTGTTTGTTGTCACCAATAATATTACACGCATAAACTATCAAAGTTGAGTGGAGTGCGGTGGTTCTGTGTATGTGGGTATACTATAGTATATACTGTATACTACCTACCTTTTTGCTCTACTAAAATAATTTTTCTAACGCCAAAAACACCACCCATCATGAGAGCCATGAATTGGAATTGGAATTCCAACATCATCTCACTCCATTGGATAACAAGTCAGACTGGAAAAGACAGGGAAAAAAATTGATAGCCTTTCAAGGTTTTTTTTATTTCTCTCGTTCTTCGTATAAATATACTCACACAATCATCATCATATATAATATTTATATGCGACACACACGCATAAAATATCCGTATCAGAAATCAGAATATCGATGGTTTTTTTTCTCCTTTTTCTTCTGCTGCTGCTGCTGCTTAGTCAATTTAATTGAAAGGATCGAGAATGTACGAATAGGAATACATAGGAATACAAAATTAAATATTATGAATATCAAATTTGTTTTTTTCACCGGCAGAGAATAATGGGCTGGTTGTGTGAGTGCTGCTGCCGCTGCGTGTACTATGAATTAATATGAAGGGAATGTGATATTGGGAGAAGTATGTACTGTGCATATAGGAGAATGTAGGAATTTCAAATTAGCAAATATTTGGACTGCTATATACTCCTAAATTCATCATTATCGGCATTGGCATTGGGACCGATATCGATATCGACATCGGAAGTATTAGCAGATTATGAGGCCGTGCAAGAATAGAATTTGAGACTCAATTAAATAGTAATATACATTATGTGTAGAATTAGATAGAGAATGCTGAGCTGAGAGTAGTGCGGAGTGGTTTTTATTTGCTCATGTCTTGTGTGGAAAAGCTGACCCCATGACCTTGTGCGGCAGTGCCCTTGACCTGTCTAGCTCATGCAAAACAAGTTGTACTCAACTTTTACTCATAGATTAGTCTTTGTCACTTTAGTCATTGTCAGTTTGGGATGACGAGCGTCATTTTATAACTACGACTGCCTACGAACGAATATCTTGTGTACGACGAGGACCAGAAGGAAAAGGGGGGAACCAACAACGAAACGATCCCCTTCAATCCACTTCTTTCTACCTCTACAAAATATACAACAACGACAGAGCAGAACACTTTCCTGTTTCTTTTACACATACATAATATTTTTTTTCCTTGTTTTTCCTTCTCCACACATTTTTGCATTCCTCACCTCTTTCTCTCTGGCTGGCTGGAACTCTGCAACAAAGTCTCTTGGAAATACACACGTATTGTATATAGCGACTTGACGTTGACTTACTACTGCTTGTATGCAAATGTATGTAAAACGTAAAAATATTTGAGACTATTTGAGAGAGAGATAATAATTATTACATGCTACGGACACGGCTACGGCTACGGCTTCCTTTTGCGTACCATTACTATTCTGTACAAATCCCGAGAATTTTTATATATGTACACAGTCAGTTTGTAGATCTTCTTCTGGCTCGGCTCCTTCTTGTCTTGTTGGTGTTATAGCACTTTGAAACTAATCTCATTTCGCATCTTATCCCATATCTCATCTCTCTCTAGTTTTTATGTAGGTAGTACACACAGCGTACGTACTAGGACCGGACCGGACCACCGGACCGGATCGGACCGGGCCGGACGACGCTATAGAGGAATTCCTTTGAATAATGATAATAAAAATAATTATTGTAATAGTTCCAGAGACTCAGAATTTACATATCTTAATCGCATGTTCAAATTCATATTCATAAGTTTGAAGACTCTCTCCACACTAAAAGTAAATGATGAGGACGATGAGGACGAGGCTAATGGCTCATTTGTCATTTTGGAAATCATTTTCATTCGTGGAATTTAAAATGTGTGGAAAATACAAGAAAATTAACTGAAATAAAAATGAGGACTGACTCTCCTTATAGTTAATTGACTCGGACATGATTATGATTACATATACCAACTTATTATTATGATGAGTTACTGCTCATTCCGCTAAGTGGATAATGGGAGGATATGAATATTCATCATGTCCTCTGTTTCCTACAGTCTACAGAATCGGTCCTATATAGTGTAGGCGTAGGTGGCTATATCCAATTATGCTCTGTACATAGGTGTATATACAGCATTAGGATTTGGGTGCTTGGGAACTTGAAAACAAAAATACAGAGTACAGACGAGAATATTAGAGCTGGAGAAAAATAAGAATGAATTACGCGTAGGTTATCTTATGTAGCATGAGAAATGGGATACATGTTATTTATGATGATGATATTAGCTTAATGAGTCTCTTAATACGGAGAACACTTATCGTTAGAAATTTAGAATTTCCAACATGGCATTGTGGCTTTGTGGCTGAGTAGTGAGATCTCCGTGAGGAGTGGAGATAATACTAAGCTAGGAATACCCAACCAAAACTAATACACCATGAAAATACGACAAGGAAAAATCCCTTCCGGTTATAGATTATGAAATGGTGTTTACTTTGTCTATGAGCCTCCACTCGCAACACTTCCACTTGTCAATAATGAGAATCTTAAAATATTTACATAGTTCAAGTAACTAGTACACGTTACGTTCAACATCTTGAATTCAATAATAATTGTCAATTTCTTGAATAAATTATGTTCACACAACCAATACTTGTACGATTAGCAAACATTTAGGTTAGTAGTAGTAGTAAACGGTCTAAAAAGTGTCTGCAAAATTCTATAAGGAAACTTGATGAAAAGTAGATATGAAGTAATTAATTGGCTATTTTTTTGAATTTCCAGATTTTTGGAAGTACTCGCAGCGGCCAATGAAGAAGATAATGAAGAAGATGATGAAGAATTGGAGGAACAGAATAATAATTCGATATTTATCTCATCTCCCTCGTCATCCTCCGTGTCGTGACGCGACTGACTGAGACAACACTAGCAGCACCATAACCTCTGACCTTGTTGTCTTAAGTTCAAAGTTTCATTACCATATACATATATATAACCATAATAATAACTAATCATAAATATAGAGAGACATATAGAATCATTATATACTATATTCTATATATACAGTATCAACATTCACACAAGTGCATCTTACAATATTATAATATTATATACATTTTACGCTATATTACAATTATTATTACACAATGTTTACTAAGAAAAAAAGAGGAAAAAAAGAAGACAAAATCAAATTCAAAAGATGGCCTGAAAAGAAGGAGTCAAACTATGTCTCCTCACGTCACCTGGATTCATTATGTTTGATACATAATTATTATTACTACACAATCCAAAATAGATTCACAAATATCGCAATCTCTTCGCAATCTCCAGCAGTCGCTCACATCCATTAGCGAGAATCCGACCCAGAGCAAATTGCACTGTTAATAAGTCAGCATGAAAAATACAGACGCAATTCACTCAGAATTTCCACAGCCACTTTTTTTGAATTTTGAAAGATTTGTCAAGAAAAAAGAGAAGAAGGAAGAAAATGAATATTTTATTTGAAGAAAGAAACCCATGGAGAATATTTTGAATACTTGAGTGCGTAAGGCGAGTGCCAGTCTCAACTATAAGTACCTACGTATTGCTCCATTAACCAACAAAGCCCTGGAAGATCCGTGTCATTCAACGATAGACAGTATACTCCGAGTGATGGTATGTGATCTGGTGATAAATAAATTGTGGACCAACAGAAAAAGTTTACTAAACATTCGCATCATCTGACTGTGTATGTAGAAGATGTAGCGTATTCTAATTCTATAGGAATTCTTCCGGCGAAGAATGAGGCCTGCATAAATTGACCAGTGTTATTTAAACAGTGGCCAAATTTGTATTTAAACAAAAATATAAAAAATTCGGTTTTGGTTTTCAAGAGTGTGGCAAGAAAAAAATGAGTTTTAGGAAGTATAAGTGTATGATGATTTTTTGTATAGAAAGAGAACGTTTGTAAATTGTCCTACTCATTGTCAGTCTGGTAGTAGGTGTAATGTACTTTATAATATGTAGACATGTACATAAATTATATTTGTATCAGTATGTACATACAACAGTTCTTATTACATATCTTAAGTATCCTATAGGTATAGGTACTTACTATTTATAAGTGTGGAGAGGAAACTATAAACTATAGGAAAAAATACGTGACTCTTACATATCTATACACTGGTATACTCATATATACTATCAAATATGCCTTATATGTTATAGTTATCGTTCTACAGGTAGCATATAGTGTACGCACGCTATGCGGAATGATTACCCAAAAACTCTGAGCATTCGTAATGACAGATAAAAAAAAAGAGTGAAATCTTCAAAGTAATTAGTTGCTCAGATAAACCCAAAACCAAAACACACAGCTTATCTTTGTATCGATAATCGACGTAGTAGACACATCACACATCTTCCATCACCATCCAGCCAGACCACAAACAAGAGAGAGAAAAAAGCGCATCAATTTCTGCTTCTGTGAGTTCATCTCCGTACTACAATTTTATGTCATCTAGAATCTATTTAGATATGTAATAATTATACCAATGCCAATTTAGACATCAAGATTAATTTATAATTAATTTATAATTATTACTATGCTATGCAACTCAGGCTCTTATATTGTGCAGGCCTTGGTCCTTTAAAGTCAGCGCATAACTATATAGCTAAGTTATATACTATACCAATAATTATATACACAGTACGTTTAGAACTATATATTTCTTTCTCCGAGCTCTCACTTATTTTAAATTACAATCATTATAATATATGTAATTTCCTCATTACTCGACCTACGATAAGATGAAGTTACGACGAATATATACGAATTTAAAATCTAAACATTATAAGATTGCATTCCAATTTCCAATTCAAAATGATTTTCATTCTGATTCCGCGAAGACTCTGCACTTATATAGACAGGGTCAATTATCAATTTTTACGTTGTTACTTTTGGTGAGGTAGTAGGAATGTACTCTGTCAAATATATAGGAAAAGTATTTATTCTTCGTTCAGCAGTTGTTTTGTTTTTCAAGTCTTGGAGCCGCATAACTATAGCTTCATCTCAATGTCAATATCTGATCAACAAGCTTCCAAAACCAATCAGCTGACTAAACGAAAACGACGAAAACATAAAAAAATAAATATCTATCATTTCTAGTGCAGTGTCAGAATATGAAAATCAAAACTGAGCGAGCAGAGAAGAAGTCTTCAATCCTATAAATAATATTCTGAGTCATGAACCATTATTAAATTTTACATTAAATATAGGAGCAATCCTATATATCCAGTTCTTTGAGTAGATCTTGAGGGATTCAACGAAATCACGCACTAAATAAACATGAACACCCACACACAATAAAAGCCAGTGCCAGTCCCAGCGCCAGGACCTTGCACCAGCAGTGATCGTCAGTGGAAAGTCGAATTTATCCAGTGATTACATTATAAAGATGTCAAAATGAAATAGAGTGAGTGTGGGTTTGGATTTTTTTGGATTCGTCTATAATGACATCGCATCGGGATTGTTGATGATGTGTTTCTGTTTCTGCTCTCGAGGAAAACACGGACTATGGAGTGTCAATAAAAAAAAAGTGAAACAATGATTTTTTTGAGTGTGGAATTTTATCGATGGGAAGACGAATATAGGGACAAAAAGGAAAGACTAATAAAACTATTTCGTTCCTCGTGCTCCTCGTGTGTTCCGAGTATAAAACAGAGAATTGTATGTGGTGGGGTGTGGGTCACTGTGAGGAAGCAGCAATAGGAGGACACATATGTTACATTACATAATTAATGATCTTTTGCTCTCAAAGAATAAAACAAATAATAATGCAATACATAATTTCTTTACATTTTACTCTATTTTAAGTGCAAGTAAATTTATAGATTTATTAAAAATAAATTACCTATATACGATGCAATTTATTTCCAAGTCTTAATATCACACGTCAGCTTTGCGTCCAAGTTGACCGGACCGTTTTGTTCTCGTTTTCTGCAAGTGTCATGAAATAAAATAAATATAGTATTACTATAATTACATACAAGACATACAAGTGACCCGCTACCACAAGTATATACACATACTCCTCCTATACTGAAACTGTTTTGTTATATCCGTGTATACTCTGTCGTCCAAAAATAAAATATACTTACGGTAAAATATAGAAAACAGGGAACAACTTAAAGGATGATCATGATCAAGAATGAATGCAAGACTTTAATTTTAATTCAACGAAAAATATATATATATAAATAAATATAAATAAAAAAAAATCAATTTTACTGCGTATTATTAAATCATTTTTGTCCTTGTCAGCCATGAGCCATCGCATCATCAATGCAGTCCAACTCCAAATCCATAGTGTGAGAAGGGGAAACATAGATCTTACGGAGGGAAATAAAAAAACAATTTTAATCTTGTCGTATTTTTTTTTTCTAGAATTTTAAGATATTATTCTATTCTATTCTAATACTGTTTGTTCCTGAAATATTTTTATTTTATTTTAATTCATTTTTATTTTTAATTCATTTTCATTTTATTTTATTTTACAAAACGTTCCAGTTCCACATTATGACTACATATACATACACATACATATATTTAATATACACTATATAGTAAAACACAAGTTTAAAGTTTAAACAGCATCTTTTAGTGTCAAATATATTAATGATACAATTATATATGAATAAATGATTCAACTTTTAAACTATAAAAAATTGTAAGTAATTTTTAAGATGGTCATTTAAGGTGCAAGACTCGCTGGCTGTAATTTCCTCAAATGCAAAAGTTTGCCATCTGTTTTTGTTTTCTAGGTTTTTCGTTTTGTTTTGAATATAACTTATAACAAAAGTGCACCTTGAACGACAATCGACAATATTTCGATTTTATTTGATAATCATTATCATAAAAAAAGTGAGTGTTGTATATTATGTAATATGCATACAGATTGTAGCTATTTAGTTTCTAAGTTTATAAATATCAAAATATACAACTTTTTAATTTAAGATTTCAAAATATATTGAAAATTTGAGATACTATAAATAGATTTTAATTTTACAATAAGATTTTAATAGTCTAATTTTAGTGCAAAGTGCAATATTATTATTACAATTACTGTGTTGCTATATTAGGTGTGAATGGAACTTTCTATGGAAGTTATATAGTACTATATATTGTAATATTGCCATTAGATATATTGTTATTAATTATGAATATTATAGCTGCAATGTTTTGTTTTGTAAAAATATATTATTTCATGATTAGTGTACTAAATATGTACAGAGTACTTATTATTATTGACGAAACGTGTAGAAATAATTCACTCGCAGTATTTGAGGATTGATCGGACAAGGGAATTCCATGTCAAAAGTCGAAATCGAAATTGTTATGAGATGGATTTGAAACACATAATATAATTACCGTATATAATTGAATATGTGTTTTCGTGTAAGTTTCCAATCTTTGTTGATATTGAATTTGGTAAATACTAATATAGGAGTCATCAGGTGATAGAGAGGACGGATACGGATTTTTTTTTGTTTCTACTTTTTTTAATCGAAAAAAAAAGTGAAAAGATGATGAAAAGCTATGTCATAGGTACAACATAATAGGAGTTAAAATGAGAGTATAATTATATATTTATAGATAATTTACTCTTAAGTTTAAGTAGTAAAAGTATTGCAATGCAATGTGTTTTATTAAGATGTGTAAAAGTATATGTACCTCCTTTTTTTTTGTCGGTGTTGTCGTCGCGCGTTTGTATTATTTAACTACACTCACTGTAGGACTGTAAGACGTAAGACTTCAATATCTATATATACACAATCATACAGATATACCCTCTATATATGTAAAACTATAATAACTTCTAGACATATCTAAAGACACATCTTTGATTTTTTTTTGTCCTGTTCCAAGCTCGAACTTGGAAACGGATATAATAATTATTTACATATGTAAAAATTGTAAAATGGTACTGGTTAAAATAATATGTTATAGTATATAAAATGTGTATAATAGGGAGCGCTATAAAGTTTACACTGCAAACTACATAATATACCTATAGAGTAAGAATGTGTAAAAGCTATATGTAATTAATATCTTGGAAATGATTAGTGTACTTACTATTATCCTTATGGTGTAGTAGTTTTGATTTATTTACTGTTTCTGTTGTGTGAAATAATGGGACACGGACATATGGGGAGATGAGATGAAGCCGAAGCTGATGATGAGGTGGACGGAATAAGAAAATAATATGGTTGTATTCGTTTGTATAAGTAATTAATTATGTTGGATACCTAATCAGAATGTGAGGATGCGTATAGAGTACATACTATGTTTACAGTACATTAATGAGGTATACCTTAATGATTATACGTTTCACATTTACTACATCTTTAATTTCGCTCTTTCCTCTCATATATATATTATGTAGGTAGGTACTTAATCCACAGTTTGTTTAAAACATGTCATTTTTTCGGTTTGACTTGAGCAGAGTTAATGTGTTGTGACTAGTGCTTACGATTAGTAGTGTCACTTTAGTGTAAATACCGAAACCAACTACGATATCTCCTTGTCACTGTCAGTCACTGTCACTATCCGTAAGCTAAAAAAAAATTGGCAAGTAGTTTCATATATTGAATGTAGAAAAGTAAAAGTTACATCCCGAATTTTCTTTATTTTCCTCCTCTATAATCTCACACTTGACGACTTCACAGTTGACAGTCAGTCGCTGACTATGACTAATTGTGAGTAGACACTGAAACTACAGAATTATTGAATTGAAGTACTTAATAACTTGATCTTTAGATTTTATTTTCATACCTGAAAAAATGTAAGTCAGTTGAAATTCTACACTATTTAATGGAAAATCGGAAGTGTGGAAAATTGTGAGGAAGAAAACAGGAAAAGGAAAGGAAGGACACGTCATAGGCGGCGCTACCACCAATATTTTAAGATTGTCGTTGTCGTACTGCTAAAAGTAAGTTTAATTGGAATTGGTGGTACTGCGGGAGCGGGAGATTTGAAAAGTGTTTTGAATTTAATATTTTACGATATTAAACGCGAATCGATTCTAGAAATGAAAATGATTTAGTGGTTGTTCAGAGTCCAGTCCAGCTATAAGTGCGAGAAAGAGTATATATTATTATTGTATACAATTTAGATTTTATAGATGTAGAGAGTTGATGTTGGTAGATAGATACTGTTTTTGTGATTAAATCGAAATAGGAATATATATTATATAGGAATGACTGGCGGATTTTTAGGGTTACTGTTCGATAATTAAGAAGTTGTTAGACTGTAGAATAGAAGACAGATAGATCGTCCATCGTTTCCTGAGCACTGCTCCGGCTCCGTGTGTCTTGAAATGTCTTTTTTGAGAGCCGTGCCATGCCATGCCATGCCATGGTCATGGTCATGATGCGATGGAACGCGCAAGTATAGAAAGAAACCTCATCGTGTAAGTATTTAGATTTTTAGGTATATATCAAATCTTTTTTTTTTGTTTTGTTGGATGTAAAATTGATTGTTGTCTGTCCCTGTGCTCTGTACATAGAATCCTTTTTTTTTTCTTTTTTGATTATTTTAGTTTTACTCATATATAGTTTTGAACCAAGTTGGAACGTACGTGAGGACCGAATTATTTTTATCGATATTTATTTTGCATTTTCTGCTATCTCTCTCATTTTACCTTTTGTTTTTTTTTTTGTATGTTATTTTGTCGTTTTAGTTTTGTTCGGAAATTCCTTGTGAAGAATGCAATATAAATGTGTATCTTATCTTTGTTATGTATCTATATCTACCTTCCCTGTACATAATTACACTACCTATAGATGAAACGTATATATATATACACTCAGAGTCCAATCCAGAATAATCTTGATTGTCGAAAATGAACATGTTTCAATTTGCAAAATGTCTCGTTTTTTTTCTTTTCTTTCTCGCTATATCTCTGTAATGATCGTATACAAGAGGATTGGATACTTTGACAATCTTAGCACAAGCATTGACATCGAAATTCCATCTTGAGTTTCATGACCGGGAGCAGTTTATATGTAATTAGATTCTTGAGACTACAATATTACGAAAAATTCAAGAAGACAGGTTTAGGCTTTTCACATTTTTTCCCCCTTGTATTCTCATTTTACATGTTATTTCCATATCGATATTTGAACACATGTTGTTTAGCTTTAGTCTTTAGCCTTATACAGCAGTGACAGTATAAAGTGGAGCCTCCAAGTAGAAATAGTACTTCTATACTACTACATAATATATACCTATAGTAATAACAGTGCATATTATACTACCAAACCAACATCATCATCAT
>JAQFZE010003344.1:0-12764 GCA_034695245.1 Dicyrtomina saundersi | reverse complement strand
TGGTGATCAGTAGCCGCTGTTCAAATACTACTGGATTTAAAAATATGTGTGACTGAATAGATAGTTGAGATTATAAGCTATAACAATATCAGCCAGACAGATTTTTAAAAGCAGTAGCATTTGAGCGGCAGCTACTGATCACCATTAGGGAAGTGATCATCATTAGGGCAAACCCTACTACGGAATTTTGTGATTTAAACAATAACCAGAAAAATCCTCAAATTTTACCTCATCCATCCCAAGATGTAAATACTCATCTTTTGTGACGTTATAAAAAACCTCACTAAAGAATTTCTTCATGAAGGTGTAGGTATTTTCTCTTGTAGGATCCAAAATCTCGTAGGGTGCATGATTTGGATAATCTGGAGTTCCTGGGTTTACTCCATCTCCATAGCAAGGGGTCAGTAATTCTATATCAGAAGATTGGTATATGTATAGCATCAACTATAGTTATATTTAGATAGTAGCCACAGACTCTTGCAGGGTTAGTGACTGAATTTAAGGTTAAATGTTCATAAATTAAACCTGGGAATGCTTTGCCAAGGGCAAGTGTGTGACCCGGGGTGTCGAATTCTAAAATGACCCGGATTCCTCGGAGTCGGGCCCGTTCAATTATCTGCTGAACTGTGGGTGGGTCATAGATAAGAACTCCCGGTATGTATGCCTATAATAATTTTTAATTCACTATTAATTATTTAATTTAAGACAGTGACGTATCGTCTGTAAAGAACCAAAATGACCCATATCCAATTTAAGCTACAATCAAAATGAGCTATCTCATAAAAACAAAATGAGAAACGTGCGTAAAATGTTAATTAAGAGTTTTTGAAAAGCGTAAAATGTTCTATTTACATGTTTTTAAAAAGTGTAAAATGTTCTATTTACATGTTTTTCAAAAGTGTAAAATGTTCTATTTACATGTTTTTCAAAAGTGCAAAATGCTCTATTTACATGTTTTTGAAAAGTGCAAAATGTTCTATTAAAATGATTTCAAGACATATTTCAACATTTTTGTAGATAGTGGATATTGTAATTAGCTACAATAAAATGGATATGGGTAATTTTGGTTATTCACAGACGGTATCTAGTATATACAAGCCACACGGTACACAAATTAGTAGTACATAGGGTTTCAATTTCAAATCTTATTAGCAGTAGATTTAAAAGAAAATAACCTGATTGGAGAGTTCAGGGAACGTTGTGCTGACGAAGGGAAAACTTTGGTCGTCCACAATGTGCCAGTGTAAAACATTTAATTTATTGTACGACATAGCATCCAGGACTTCTTCAATGACCTTTGGTGAGACGTAGTGCCTGGCTGTGTCCAGCATGAGTCCCCGGTGAGGGTAACGAGGCCAGTCAGAAACTGTAGTGAAGTTGATGTAGTAATGATTTTCTTTCCAGTCTCGATCCCTCCAAATTAATTGAGAAAACGTTTCTAGCCCTCGCAATGCTCCCCACACGGTGGTGGCTGTAATATTTGCACTAGCCACTCCCGCTGTGCTCGTTTCTCCCACCGAAATCTCGTCTAAAATTATGGGATTTTTCGAGTAATTTAAGAGAATATTACTTATGAAATTATGACCTATCAATAAATTTGTTGTATGTATGCTACAGTGTAATTCTGTGAATTTATTTGTGAAAAAATGAAAAATAAAACAGCAACTTACACGACTCATAGTTGTTGGAGTCCGTGTCTAATTTAGGGTATGTACCACAGAGATTCAAAGCTGATTCGTTTGAAATTCGGATATTGACACTGGATAGGATGGGCAGAGCCGAGGCAGGAGTTACGGATGCCGTCTTCTGGGTCAGGAAATCGTAATTATACCTTTCAATCGCAACGTTCAGGATGTCACAATCGTCTATATTTAATGAATATTTGAAATTGTTACGTAAGCCCAAAGTTGCCAGTCGATTATTGTATTCCCAACTTTGGGGTAACGGCCATGGACTACCAGGTGGGGATGGATTGCCCTGCAAGTAAACATTTCAATAAAAAAGATTTGTTTAGTCATTTTTTTTAGCTACAATGAAATATTAAGTTATAATTTTAATAAAAAAGAAAACGTATTACTGGGAGAGGAAGACGAGCAGCAATTTGGGAAAGGAAAGCTGAGCCCGGAAGAATGCATTGTAGAAACAAAATAAAACAAGTATTAAATAGAAATAGGACGATTTTCTCGCGTGAGGCCATCTCGATCTCGCTCAATTTCACTTTCTAATCAATGAGAGAAGTGATGGAGTAAAAGAGAGAATGCGGGACATGAAATCTGATGATGAATTTTCTGTCCACCTGGAAGAGTCTTCGCGTGAGGCTTTTAGAGAGAATGCCGAGTTATTAATTGTTTTTTAATTCCAAAAAGATAAACAAATAAATGAGAAAATCCTTAAAACCTAAACAAGCCGATAAGATTTTTGATCTAGAAATCCTGTTGGTGAAATTCAAAGTGTCAGATGTAAATTTTAAATGATTAATTGAGCATAGGCAGATAAAAAATTGTATTTACTTACAGTGGAAATAATGAAATCAGTTGTAATACTTACTAATCTAGGATGAGTCTTAACCTCTTAACACCGGGATTAAGATTAAATTAAATTAAAAGGGCATCGCAATTTAAATGGAACATTCCCATTTATGGAATATGGATTTTATTGAAGAATAATAATAATTAATCTATAAATCATATATTATGCGTCTCATCAGGGTTGTGCATAGCGTCCTCAAAGAATGTAAGTAATACACTGATCAAATCCAAAATCAATTTCTATGTTAGGGGGAGCAGTAAACCCAGGACACGGTGACGGTGACCGAACACCAATACTTTGATACCACCTCTTTTAGACTTCCGACTGTGCAAAGGTGATGTTGGAAATATTAGCAAATAATATGCAGGCTGTGGGGATTAAGTATTAATTTGTAATTAAAACATCTATGCAGGGGCGGACGAAGGAATTGTTTTTAGGCAGCCATCTGTTTCCAAACAAAAACCACCATTTTGATTTTATTGATGGTTTTCTTTGTTAAAGCAAAATGTTGTATTTAAATGTTTTAGAAATGTTTAAAATGTTCTTTTTACTTGATTCACAAAAGTGCTCAATGTTCTATTGACATGTTTTAAAAAACGTGTGAACTATTTTATTTTCATGTTTTTGAAATGTGCAAAAAAAATTTAATGACACGTTTTTGAAAAGTCAAAATATTATATTTACATGTTTTTGAAAAATGCAAAATGTACCATTTACATGTTTTATGAAAATTCAGTCAGCGGGGGCTGCCTGCGCTGGCCGCATTATCCGGCCCTGCATCTATAAACAAAAATAATTGGACAGAGTTCTAATCAGAGGCGGCTTTATTCCCTATAAGCGTTAAAACAATATTGCAAATGCAAAAAAAGACGACAGATGATGATGAAATAATGCCTTCTATTGGTAATTCTGGTAAAAAATTGCATAAACATACTGGTCCGCATTGCAGCCTGACTAGTGATAAGAAAGTATCTACCATCTACAACAAGGAACAGTACCGGGGGCATGATGAAAAAATCAAAAATCAAATGTACTTATTTTTAATAACGTGATTTCATCTTTATTTGGCAAAGAGGTAGAAAATTATACAATCTTTGACGATTATAGATTAATTTCTAACTAGGTAATATAATTAATTAAAGTTACCTATAATAACATTTATGAAAACTCTGTTCTCCAGCTTTACCAAATATTTGAAATAAATGCTGACATTGTAAGCTATCATAGTATAGGACTCGACAGACACACCAACAAAATCGAAGAGGATCATAAATTTCTTCATCATAATGAGAATAATGACTGTAACTTCTCGCCATACATGATCAGGCACATAATATAAAGATAATTAATAATTCAGAAGAAAAATTCATCTGGAAATAACCATGACATGAGTAAAGAATAACGGAATCATCAGAATTACACATGATTGTGAATAATTGCTTGACCCTGTACAGAAGCTACTCATTAAGAACAGAAATATGCCAAACCCATGTTTATCAAAGTCCTCTCTCCCATGCATGCATTCATTCTTACTTTAAGTACCAAGTACAAGTCTCGATCTCAAAGCTACTACTATATGTATTTAACGAATCTACTACCTTAACCAGTTAATATAAAACTACTCGTAGGAACTCATTATGATGACTTTGGAGGACTGTGTGAGGGTTACTTCATTCATCGGAAGGCAACTTTAACCGCTGGAATGAATTAGTGAGACGTCCCTGACCTGTTAATTAAGTATAAATTAGTTAATTCATTTTATACAGAACAACACCACTCTGAACAACAGAAAAACTTTACATTATTTACACGAGCTAACTGCACAAAAAATTCTTTCCCCTTTTATGGCTTCCCACAACTCCGGCATGCCTTCGAGTAATTAGTTTTTTGCATATATATAAAACTTTAGTTATTAGTAATACATATTAGATTCTATGCATTTAAAAATAAATTATTAGATTTACTTTTGATGGAACACAATGCTGAAAAACATTTACAAATATCTAATTTGAATTGTTTGCTCTAACTGCTCAGTCAGGGTAATTATTTGAGAAATTCGGTATAAACTTATCTTTTAGCGCAATTTATTTACCTGCTGAATTATTATTTCCCATGGTGGAATTTGGCAGACTTATTGACGAAGATGGCACACGTGGTTCAAACATCATCATCTGAGTTGGAGGTGGGCTCCAAGGTCCAGATCCAAAGGAAATATGTGTAGGCATCTTAATATAAAAATGTTGTATCATGAATAGAAACTTTGTGAAGAGGATGAGATGCTAAGAAATATCGTCAGTGAAGAACCAAAATGACCCATATCCATTTCTAGCCAAAAACAATATACAATATCTACAAAAATAATGAAATATATTTTCAAATACATGCAAATATAACATTTTGCACTTTTCAAATACATGCAAATAAAACATTTTGCACTTTTCAAATAGGTACATGAAAATAGAACATTTTACGCATCTTCCTCATTTCCTATTTTTTATGATATAGCTCATTTTGATTCCAGCTTAAATTGGATATGGCTCATTTTGGTTCTTCACAGACGATATTTATGATACTTTTAAAATCTACTGGGACTCGTCCCATGGCCCGAATATTTATGATATGAGCTTACAATCACATTAGAGGACGGTACTGGTGAAGAAGCTTGTGCTGGATACACGACAGGATGGTATGCCCAAACCATAGGAGGCGAAACAGGAGGAGAGGCTGGAGTACTCGCATCTCGCATCCACATATCATATACTGGAGGGCTCATCTGAGGAGGACGATCAAAAGTGAACACACTGTTTTCAGTAGAGGGCCTTTGCGTAAACATTGGAGACTGCGGAGGAGGAGGAGCAGGGGAGTATAGTTGAGGTTGAACTACAGTTCCAACATTTTGGTTCCCACTACCACTTCGCCATTTAGGAGACCAGCGTGAGGGTTGTTGTTGCTCATGATTTGACTGGGAGTTGATACCATTCGCTCGGCCACTAAAATGTCCTGAAGAGCTGACGTGATGATAGCTATTTTGAGCAGCTGACATCTGCATTTGAGATTTCGACCTGGAAGCTAAATGCCGTTTCTCCGTTATAGTTGCAGCGCTACTGTTGTTCAGCACCACAATGCGTTTGGTACGATTCGTTCCTCGAATAGAAATCACATCAGGGATGGATTGGAACAGACCCGCTACTGATGGAAACCCCATTTGTGCAGGTCGCAGTGGACGACCAAACCTATTAAAAAAAAAAGTGGATTACTTATATGAAACCCGATACTAAATTTATGGAAATCGCTTGGCTTAATGAACACTAATAACAATTGGAAGTTATTACTTACTTGTGTAAGTAAGCGGTTTCAAAATTTGCAACGAGTATGTGGCCACCAATTTCATCCAGCATTTCTACAACCTCTCTTGCAAATACGCGGAGCGGAGCAAGAGATATCATTTCTTTATCATTTTCATCATGAAAAATGAGCATTATGTGAGCTAAATCTCTCTGAACTGTCGACAAATCGATATCCTTTTGAAACCGGTTCTTGAATACTTGAATGAACTGATCCAATTCCATTGTACAATCAGGTTGTGTCTCAAGAATACTTTTAGCGTCCTGCACTAGTTGCTCCACTTGTGCACGATCAACCAACAATAAACTGTCACCTTCCAGCTAGTCATGTAAAACATTTGTCACGAAATTAAAAAATTATCACAAAGGGGTAAAACTAACACCATATACATATATATAGGATTCTGGTAATCTGCATTACCTTTATGAACTGATTGAGTTTGTTCTCCACCAAATCCGCAATACTCTCGGCTTCACACAAATCTGGACGGAGCACGAATCCATACTCATTTAAATAAAGTTCATCTAAATCATCCAATGATGTAACCAACCCAGACTTATTCCGTTTTTCCACCAAACCCCATAGCTGCTCTCCAACCACCTACAACGTAAAATTAGATTCATGCTGTACCCATAAACAACTCCCATAAAATGACGTTATTCAATAGCTTTTACATAGTTAAATAGTAGTTATTATGTACAGTTAATTTTTTATTAATTATTCCCAATCAATATTACTTTGAGTTGCTCTCGGGGGGTTAAGCGCAGAATCTTGTCATCCATGTTGCAGTCTGGACTAGACGTGATAGAATTATTTGGATTGACGGCAATGACCGTGTCCGTTATGGCTTCAAACAGTTCCGCAAGCTTAGAAAATCCATAATCAGCTACGCGACACTGCCTACCAAAATGGTGGTGATAAGCAGGAATGAATTTGGAGAAAGGCATTTCACATCGTATCGAATGACGAAGTAAATCAAATACCTGTAATCGTAAAGTAGTAAGGGATGAAAAAAAATATTGCAAAAGTATTTCTATCCTTCATTAATATAATCAATACCATGATAAACCATGATGCTGATTATAGGTAATATGTTTGATGTGGAAATATTGTAAATACTTCAGTGGCAAAAATGCGTGTCTTATGTATCTCTTGAGGAGTCTGCTCTCTCTTAGGAATGGCAAGTATGTTGCTCCCTTCTTCATCTTTGAGTAATGCAACCAACGCGGAGTTCTCCACCAACTCCATAACTAAGTCACTCAGATAGCACAGCCCATAGTCTTCAGGAGCGAAGCTACGTGTAGGAAAGACTTGATAAAATGCTACTGGGAAATCATCCAGCTTTATTTGCTTCTTGGGACCGCCTTGAGCTTTTAACACGCGCAACATGTCTGTCGCAAATCTTTTCATCTGAAAAAAATGAATTTTATGCATTATTTGTGACTCTCAATTTATTTTTTTTCAAAATAAATACTTGAGTATTTATAACACCTGAGCCTTATGAGCAAGTGTCAAAACACGATTCTGATTTTCTCCCATGACTTGAATAGTATTTGGTAGAGTTTTGAGCAAAGATGAGAGAGTAGCATGTCCATAATCAGCAACCCTGCATTGCCGTCCAAAATGATGATGATACGCTGGGATCAGTTTCGCAAACGGAAGACAGCACCGAGGGAAAGTCTTGAGTAAATCAATCAATTCACGCGATAACTGAATCATTTGTAAAGTGTGGGGTTGAGCAACGCCTGTCACAAAATTTGAAAAACAAAAATGACTTAATTAATTGAATGCGAGAGGAGGAAGCGCTAAAAGAAACAGCAGCATAACAAAACAATAGTTACTGGAGTTGTTGATGTCGACTTCCTTCTTCTCACTCCACTGTATTCTTTTCATTCCGTTTTCCGCGAATCCTATTTCAACTCCCTGAACACATGTGATAAGGTGTTCTAAAGGTACTCCATTCCCTTCGTCAGCCAATTCGATTGGACCGAAAGCAAATTCGTAGCAGTCCAAGAAGCTACAAAATCAAGTTGTGTGTATTACAAATCATAAAACATTAATAAGATAAGTGATTAAAAATAAATCATAATTTAGACGCCATCAGCAATGTACCTCAATATGGGAATGCAACCGTCATGCGAATGGAGCATTGAGTGAACACTTGTTGATAAAGTCTTTAAATCAATCAGAACCACAGGCATGGAGGGTGTGACTTCTTTCTCCGCCCAGCCTGTTCGACATTTATCCAAGCCAGTGGTCTTAGGCGGATGAAGCTTGCAAAACAATAGAAGATCGTCCTCCTTAACAAAATAGAGTAATTCATCCAATTTTATATTTCCTTCAAATTCATTTGCAAATACTTAAAATATCAAAGACTTCGAAAACCCTTTTAAAATCATATTTAAGCACCTTGTGAACCCAGTCTTGAATCAGTGAAATATTACGCCCAGATGATGATGAGTTGGACCCAGAGCTTGAAGAAGAAAAAGTGGAACTCTCTGAAATGTTGACAACATCGCGCATTCGATACAGATCATACGAAGAGACAGAGCGTCGGTAGCGTCTCTCAAACATTTCCCGAAATTTAAATAAGGGAAGACAGTAATTTGGAACATCTTGAAGCAGAGCAGCAACTTCCTTCTTCAATGTTGAGTAATCAACATGAGAGTCTGGAGTAAAACAATATTATAAATGCTTCAGCTTTAGAACAATATGTAATAGCACAATAAAAAAAAATTTCTTCTTACTCTGCTCAATGGAAGTTGCGGATCTTTTCCAACCCGTCTTCTTTTTTGACTGGCACGAGTACTGAGCCATATTTTGAGGTGACAGAGAAGACATCATTGTACCACTGAGGCTAGCCATCCCCATCATTGGATGCTGCTGCATTGATAACATGGGCTGCTGATGCTGATGTTGTGGCTGAGGGATTTCTATTTGTGATGAGTAGAGCACACGAATCTTTGAGCCAAAAACGTCTTCACCGTTCATTCTCTTTGTTGCTCTGAATTTAATAACAAAGAAAAATCCAAAAATAGTGTTTACACCATAAAAGCGGTAAAAAAAATTACAGCTACTACAAACAAAATAAATGATATCACAATATTTAAGCTCTGCTTCCTAATTTTTTAATTCAAATTATAGCATTCCAAATGATTAATCTAGGTACACTATTTTATGCCTGTCCACACAAGAATTTCTATCATACAGCTTTAACTTCCAGTAACTAAACTAGCTGCTGAATGTATGCCATTTCCAGTATAAAATTATTTTTATTTAAATGACTTACTTAATGCACTGCCCAATTAGCTACGATTTAACTAGTCAAAACTTCGGAAAAAATAAAAATTATACTAGAAATCAGTTTCTATACCCTACATATGATTTCTTTAAACTTTCAAAAATCACTTAAAATAAAAACGGATTGCGAGTCAATGACTGAATCTTATAGCATATGATTTTAATGAGTAAAGGAATCGATCCTTTGTAAAACACTACTACTTACGACTACTACGAACCAAGTAGTAACGGTGGGAAGGCTAAAAATGTACTAACTCCGGTTGCTACTTAGAAGGTTTTTAAAAATAACAAAATTTATACATTTACATTCCTTGCATTTTATGCATTTTTACCTATTTAAATTTTATCTCGGCATCAGGGCAGGAGCTGCCTTTTTTGACCTCATGTTAAATTGGAGCGACTTTAAAGAATACTGGTAAAGGCAGGAAGGTACGAGGGAAGTACACGAGTATTTGAAAATATGTTTATCTCCAGTGCAAAAAATACGTCAGTGTTTAATTAGGTTGAAAAGTAAAGGAAGGGAAGATATGCAAACAAACTTGACTAACCGATAAAAGTGAATTTTAGTTTGCCAGCTGAGTAATTTTTTTTTAATCTTAAGATTGTCATTTAGTTTTAAGACTAAGCGCATACTCTAAATTTCTAACAAATCAAAGTTGATACCTATGTTAATTAAAATCACGAATATATTTACACACTAACAGTTGAAGCTCCTAATATATTCATTATGAACTCGATTGTCGATTGCTGACAACAACCTATTTAATTAGAATATTAGTTCGTAAGGAAAATTTTAGAGCTGTAATACATACAGTCCGCGCACGGGTACTACTTCCAACATTCCTCACATTCCATATACCAATAATGTTTCATGTAATAAGCTCCCTTTTAAAGCAGTAATATCATTGAGTTAACAATCTTGATAGTCAAAATAAAAATTACAAAATATGACTACTGTAATTGAGCTACAGTGACTGAATGAAGTTTTAACGTACAACATAAGCTGCAAAATGTTTTTGCATATTGTTATTTCTTCCTTCAGGAAAAACATGTCGAGTTTAAATAGTTAAGTAGCTGATAAGAGGAATGATAATAAGAAAAAGGAATATTAAGTATACCAACATACCTTAGTGCAGCTTCTTTATTAGGAAATCGAACGATGGCAAACTGGCCCTGAATACTCATGACTTTTCCCCCACAGTTGTCGCTGAGTTTTTTCAGCCGACTTTTGATTTTATTTACATTTTTGACCGCAGGTAATTCACTGACGACGACATCCATTGGACAATGCCCTCCTTTTAAAGGAATTTCTGGAATACAAGTTATCAAGACACATAAGCATTACTTATTTTCACAGTATACTCTTACTAGCTGTGCTGTAGCACCATTTACCCGCATTTGGCCTATTTTTCATTCTAATATTTTTGAAATTTATTTTCCTATCAGTATATAGCTGTGTTTTATTTTCATACTAGTCCCTATAATAGAACTACGAGGAGGATAACTGATGGTTAAGAAAATTATAGTGTTCTGTTGGGGCTCACCTTTGTCTTCGTCAAAATCTTCTCTTATGACAGGTCGGGGCGGAAGGTGTCCAAGCAAAGAGTGAAAGTCGTAATGCTCGTGAGCACAGAGAATGAGAGCTTCTGGTGCGTGCTTATTGTGAAGTAAAATTATGTAAAGCCGTTTCCTATGAACCAAAATGAACTATGATAATCACAAATGATGAGAATTCGTTGAAAATTCTTTTCAGAATACACGTTCCAGATACATGTAAATAAGTGAAAAGGAAGAGGAAAATATGACTGAAAGATACAGCTAAAAAATAGGAAGAAAATCTGGAGATGACCAGCAGTCTGGAGCCCAGCTGTGATTCTGTGTCTGACATGGAGGTCAGACTGTCAGACAGTCAGACTGAATCTGACTAATAGTGAGAAAACTGGTCGCCACATGCGGCTAACATTGTAGGTACATAAGGGAAATGTGTAAAATAAATGTGATTCCACTTTTCAGCGCAGAAAGTGAGTGAACTTACATATTATGCGGTGGCTGGAAAGTCAAATTTATTGGTTATTAAGTAGGAAGTATAGGCTGTTGATATTTCGCTTTTCGCTATCATTCGCTTTCGCAACTCCTGGCCTATGCTGGATCATTAGATTTAAGATCACAGTAAAAGAGATGAATGAATGAGGCCCAGTTTGCCTGGTTGAGCAACTAAAGTATAAGCAGAGGCCTCTCCTCATGTTATTTTCCTATATAACACTCTACTACATATTACATTGTTGCATGTTTAGGGGCCATCCATAAATAATGTTACTGAAATATTCCCATTTCTATGAACCTATGACCCCCCTGTCACCAGCATAATTACTTCGCAAATGGATGTCTTTAACATTGGATTTCATCAGTATCTAAGGAGACCCATTGAACCTACCAGTAACGTCATTAATGGACGGCCCCTTACATGTCCTCCACTCCTAACTCCACGCTCGCCCGCCCGGTAAAAATACATGGTTGTGATTCGCGCTTTTGGTTTTCATAGCGGTCATAGCCCTACAGGTACACAAGTTTCTGTGATCTCCGATCAGACTGCGAATGTAATATACGTGCATAATTAACTATAAGTATATAGCGCATCCATTGCATTATTGCATTGATTTCATCACATTATTTAAAGGAGCTTGCAAAAATGTATTGTTCAAATCGGTTATTTTGACTCCTACCTTTTTTGGTATGTACGCACATGCAAAAGGATAAGGCAGATCCTACCCCCTCTAAAACGCATAGCGTTATTGTTGCAAGCCCAATGCACAGTGTACACATGCCATTACATAATGAATGGTAGCATTTAATTAAAGTAGAATATTTAACGCTGTTTAACGTTTTGTATGCGTGTGTAACTAATAACATAACCCCCACTCAAAAAGTTCAGCATATATGGCAAATATATATGGCAAATATCCGAAATCCGAATCAGGTAACTTGGTATATTCCTAGTTAACTGGAAATTCTCGCACTATTTTTCAACCATTACTATAATTTGTCCTCGCAAACTTCAAGCCACATCGTGCTAATTAAGCAGCTATTTTTTGTTTTGAAAAAACATAAAAATTTCTCTTGAAGTTGTGTGTTTGTCTTTAGTTTTGATAACACTATAATACTAATACAGAACAGAATGGTACTGTGTATCGTATTATGAGCTTTAAAATTAGCTCCATGCATATGGCTACATTAAGAGGTTGCCATCTTTAAATTTTGACTATTTTTGGCTTATCCTAGTGCGAAATTGGGAATGCATCTAGGTTTTGATTTTGAAAAGAACAATTTCGAGGTAATTATCCCGAAATTCCTAGCTTGTAGAATCTAGTCCTAGTCCACAAATTAATGTATGCAGAATGCAGATGCATTACATAAAATAGACATATGGCTGACTTCTGTGATTCCCGATGTTTTAATTTTCATGATTACTAATGTTTTTCAGTACTAAAATATTTCTTTTATTAGGGATATACACAAATATGACTGACTGAACTGACTGAGCTGAAAGCTTAATGATAAATATGCATACTTTTATCCCACCAAAACAATTA
>JAQFZE010003343.1:0-12766 GCA_034695245.1 Dicyrtomina saundersi | reverse complement strand
AATTCAAAATTTTTCATTTTTTCGAAAAAATTTAGAGAAAACATTACTTTTGAGGCCTAATTTTATGGACCAATTTTTTCGAAAAAATAAAAAATTTGGAATTTTGAATACTTGTTTGCAACAAGTCAAAGCAACAAACGGCGTCTAAATTAACCATTGTTTCATAACAGTTTGTAATTAGAATTCGTCATAAACGGCAGTTTGTAGTTGATAACGCTAATGCTAAATATTGTACATTTGTGCTTCTACAATTTAAGTACAAAATGCAACGTCGTAGCCCATACAACACTGTTTAGATATTTACAATTAGATATTTACAAATTATTAGTGGTCGTTAGTTAGACATTGTAGGTTTTAAAATGAATTAGGTTAGTATGATGAGCTAATATTTTCGTTTGTGTCATGCCTAAAACGTTCGTGATTGATGAAAGTAATTAAATAGGAAATATGAATGTATGCATATATCGTCAGTGATAGTAAGAAGTTTGTATTTCATTAAAATGTAGTTTTTAATTATATTAAACTTTAGACAACGATCCAACTTTACTTGGCCGGAAACCCTGGAACAGTCCCGATTTTGATCAAGATTATTTGTGAATTAGGTCATTATATTCTTTGTTTAAATTATTAAGGACTACTTCAAGTAACGCGTTAAGAAAAGCAAGTAATTATTACAATTATAGCTAAACGCCGAATAAAAAACATTACAGTTTTAATAAGAGTAAAGTTTATCAGGTTTATTGAACTTTGTATTGGATAGTTAGCAGTTTATTTCAGCAGTGGCTCCAGAAAACCATACGACAGGCGACAGGAAACTTCGTGTAAATTCTAAGAATATTTGGTAGCATTTGCTTTAAAAGTTACTGTTTTCGTAACTATGTACTTAGAACAATTGTTTTACCACTAATAAAGTTTTTATCACATGTAATTCTTAGAGTTTTTCTAATTGGTAGCAGAAATGAAGCGATGTACCTTGGGTATATAATTTCAAAATTTAAATAAGTATTTTGTTTGAATTTAAACAAACCGAATCATTATCATAGGAATATACAAATCGTAAGATTGAAATTGAAAAAAAACAAGGCGGAAATTAACATGCTTTCAAGGAGTTAGTCTGTTTGTTATCACAGAAAGAGATACAGACATTAGAGTCAGCAGTAGTAGAAGGTGGGGATGTAGTTTTCGCACTGCTGTACACGTAGTCCTTGCTTTGTTAAAACGCTTCTCCATTGGACTTCATCACCATAGTATAGTTGTGAAGGCTGCTACAGTTGCCTATGCTGCTCCAGTTGTTGTTGCTACTCCCGCATTCGTTAGGACTTAACCCAATCGTCTAAGGAGCCGCTTCTGTTGTCAATACCGTTGCTGCTTGTTTAGTTCTTTTGTAAATTATACCGGCAATGCGTTCCAGCACTAAATATTGAGTGATTTGAGAAAATTTTGACTTCATCGTTTAGTGTAATTTAGTAAATGCAGCTGACGGCTCCATTTAAATGGGTTAAATACAAACATCCCAAGTCAAGTTTAAAATTACAAAACACGAAAGTTCTACACTTTTCCAGCGCTCATGTCACAAACAGCTCATAGGCGGAACTAACAAGGAAGGTTTAAAACATGTACACCGACTTTGAATTAACTTCATGCGCGTCTACGGCAAATAGTAAACGTGTGTCTAATTATTTTTTTTAGCCGGTCAGAAAGCTTACAGTTGCCTGCCAAAGTTTAAAAAAATCGAGCTCTCCACGCCATTTAGCTATCTTTCCGTAGTTTTTGGTTCTATGGAATTTCAGATTAAATCCTCGTAACTTACATTTAATATTTTGCCTTTGAGGAAACTGTATTGTTTCAGAACTTTCAAAAATAAGGAATGCATTCACATATATCCGAAACAAATGTTTAATTTTAAAATTTATGGTGCAATACATAAAGTTTGGAAGTTCTATGACGAATTCTATGATACATAGTTTCACAGGGGTACCCCATTAAGTAAATCAGTAATCAGTCTAATAAAATCGAAATATTTAGGTATATCATTAAAATGCAAACATCTGTTTTTAAATTATGAAACTATGAAATTTAAGTCTTGAATATCTTACAAAATGTAAGAAGCAAAATTTCGAGTGGCTACCTTAGCCGTAAGCAAGTAAAATAAATTAGGGTAATGCATAATAAGGAGGGCAGTGACTTGCTGAATCTAATTATGTGTGAACCGCTTCTTCAGATATAGAGGTTTTTAAAAAATGTCAAAAACAAATAAGTTTTGTATCTAATGCCCCAAAACAATTTTTACCAAAATTATGTTTAAACTTTGAAGTAAATAGGTAATGTTTTCAAAAGCATCAAAATCATATATCACATTGTATTCGAAATTTCAAAAGATAACTTAATTATCTATATAAAGAAAAACGAATCTTATTTCGAGGCCATTTGGAATTATTCTCGACATTTGTTATGAGCTTCGGTCGCAAGTTCGACTGTTCTTATTAAGCCAGAGTTACAATGAAAATCCAGTAGCTATCTCATGATCTAATCATTAACTATAACTAATGATAAGTGCAATTTTCAGTGACTGCACGCAAATGTTTGCCAATGATTTGCATATAGTATTCTAAATCTTATTAGCAATGGAAAGACGACATAAGTCTGCTCACTGCCGAGCGTAAGCATGAACGTAATAAGCCAATTCAACATATCTTTCCAAACCACTCTGCAAGTAGCCGCTGCTACTTTCGCTCGTGGATGATTGGAGGGCTAACTGGCGGGGTGGGCGAGCGGGCGTATCTCATTTAGTCAGGGAGTGATGACCTCTGCCTACTTGATTCTACCTACTCGCTCCTCCTCGTCCAAGAGCAATCTTGGTCGGAAAAGTGCAGTTAGTCCTGAATAAGGAATTTAAACAAATTATTGCAAAGTGGTCTGTATTAAGTAACAACGAACACCAAATACTAAAAGTGTAGGTAATTAACATAAAGATGAGGAGTACTGTAGCAGATACTATATTTGCTTACGGTGCTCCAGCCATCTAAGATTAAAGCTGTATGAAACAGTCAGCATACCCGACAGAGTGCATATCTGGCTGTATAAATACATACATACATACATACATACATACATACATACAATTACTCAAAGTTTCTTACCTTTTATGTTAATTTTTTCTGATAATGTGTTCTTTCTAGCCGTAAATATTTATTTGCAACCAAATGATATTTTCATCCAGTATGATTATTTGTAATGCTCGAACGACAAAAGTGCATTAATTGACGTCAGTAGTCGTATCATATTAATTCTTTTAGGGTTATGCTTACCATTTTTCTTCTAAAAACAACGTTTATCAAGATGCAAGCCTGAAACTAAAAAAACAACTGAAGCTGCTGGAGCATCTGTATTTGACTCGTGGCCTGGTTTAATTGATTTATGCATAACACTTGACAATCGTAATTAAGGTGAGGCCTGCACCTGTTTGGGGCAACTTATAAAAGAAACGCAATGTATCACCCGTACGTGTCGAATTTAATTCCACGGCTGCCTAAAATGACAAGGGGCGTCGTGTCAAATTTTTTATTTTTTATTGTTTTATAAATACTCCTACTTAAATTGATTTTTGTTATCACATACATAAAGATCGAAATTTATTTACTTGAAAAATAAGTTACAACTTTATCTATCCTTAACGATAACTACGCAATCGCATGTAATTGCACTTTACGATCTGAACAACACTTTACAATCGTTAATTTTACAACTCACACAATAATTAAACACATTAAGGTTTACAACAAATTCAGTCTAAAATGTATTCAAAACAGTTGATTGTAGTTCATTACTTTAATAATAAAGTTGGTCCAAAATAATAATTAAATTACCGTTACATCAGGTAAAGTATTAGTTTGGGAAAATCCTTGATTCTGATTTTGATCGATGGAGCTGCTGCCGTAAAATCGCTGACTAATTGAGTTGAGCTCCGAATTTAAATGTGACTCCTTAAAGTAGGAAGCCCGGGCTCCGTTCCAGTTCCCGTTTCCACCACATGAATAGTTTTCATTGCTACACATATCATTACTGTTCGGCCGTCCACTACTCCCGCTCTCGCTGCTACTCCCACAAAAACTTGGGTTTGAAGTCCTTGTCTTACTCATGCCGTTGCCGTGCCTATCCAGTCCTCCAATAATGTGTCCGTTACCGTTGCTGTTGACCCCAGCGGCACTGGTACCGGCACCGTTGCTTTCACTATTACTGTTTTCATGGATCCTGAGCGTCCTAAAAAATCGGGAGAGTCCCAATCTTTGACTCAATTTTGATAACATGGTCAATGTTCGGCAGCCGGTCTTCTCTCCACCTTCAATCAAACAGATAAAAAAACATAAACCAATCAACTGGAAGTGCGTTGCAGTGTGTATTGTAAATACCACACCAAGATATTGACACTATGTTATGTTGTACTTTGTTAGCGAAGAATTAAAACGCCTCTTATTCATTTTTAGCTGAAATAAATTGCACTATCTTCAAAAACTTAAGAACA
This sequence comes from Dicyrtomina saundersi, assembly GCA_034695245.1. Taxonomy (NCBI): domain Eukaryota; kingdom Metazoa; phylum Arthropoda; class Collembola; order Symphypleona; family Dicyrtomidae; genus Dicyrtomina; species Dicyrtomina saundersi. Next base: position 8,244 of record JAQFZE010003343.1, on the reverse strand, counting down.
AAATGATTATTTTAAAATCATGTAAATTAGCACATTTTGCAATTTAAAAAAATATGTGGATAGAGCAATTTGCACTTTTTTAAAACATGCAAATTTACATTTAGCAATTTTTGAAACCAAGTAAATAGAAAATTTTTCATTTTTAAAAAATGAATATCTAACTCAGTTTAGTCGTTTTGAGAAGAAGTAAAACAAAAGCCGTGCTACCTTTTGAAAATATGCAAATAAAATGTTTCACTTACTTTTAGTTCATACACAACGATGTAGAACATTTTGAAGTTTTTAATATCCTATAGTTAACTTAACTGTGTTCTACTTATTTATCTCTAAAAATTTTTTTTGACATGTGACTTATTTAAATTTTTAAATGTTAGCAAAAGTTGGCAAATAGTCATTTTGATTGTTCATAGGCGATATGCCTGCAGTATGCATCCTATAAATCTATAAATGTCATTGGAGAGATTGAAGTCATCCTTCACAAAAATAAAAATGAATTATTTATTATATCGCTACTGTTGACTGTCGCCTGAGCTACGAAAAAAATTCAATTCATTTCTCTGATTTAATTTCCATTTTTTCAATTTATTACGCGCAATGGCGCAATGTGCATCATATGTACCTACCTACCTACTTAATACAAAAGAAATGACATAATATAGAAATTGAAACGGACCAAAAACGAAAACGAAGGGGATGGTGTGTGGGGAGGGAAATAATCTTTATTAGCCTTCTGTGTAAATCTGACATCCTTCCAAAAGTGACCCAATAGAAACAGAACAGCTATAATATTACATTTGCAATTTGGTATTTTGTGCCAATAAGCTAACACGTACGCTACGCAATATTTAATTCAACAATAGCCTAGGCACAAAAATGAACTGGGTAATATCGTATTTTAGGAGTAGTGTTTTATCAGCCACATGTAATGCTTGCAACTTTTCCAAAAATTGTAAATAAATAAAACCAAAATTCCCAGTTGCCCTTCATACTTCATAGCCAAAATAAATATAGGGGAGCGGGGTTTAGTCACTAATAACTGTGCATCCTGAAAACCCAATGCTCGAAATTCGAAATTTATTTATTCTGTGTTTGCTTATAATTTTCCTGTATCGAATCAAAAGATATTTCAGAAGTTACAAATCTATCAAAGCGTTTTTTTTCGACCTTTGAGGCCGGAGTTTTACGCTTGTTATTTATTATTTAGGTAGATAACGTTTGTGCAATCATTTTACATTATATTTATTAAAATTAAATTATTTTAGCATTGAAACATTAAAGTATTTTCTTGTGGCTTTTTCAATTGGGCTGTGTGTACCTAATGTTAACATGTTTATCAGTGAATATGAAACATACGTAGCCGTAATAATACTTATATCCTTTGCAGTAATGCGAATTCTTGATAATGGCTATTGCTATTTATTTATGGAATTACCGGACGGGTGAAGTCAACATACAAAAACGAGCTTGGATGTTTTAAAAAAAATAAAAAAATAAAATAAAATGTTTACTAGCTACAAATTTATATTTAAAAAAGTAATTTTGTTAATACTAATTTCCAATACACAAAATAGACAACCACTGGAAGACAGCACAGATTTGCATTAGAACTGGCGTGTCAAAGTTATGACAAACAAACAAAGAAACAACAAGCGGCGTTTAATGTGCAGAACATATTTAAACAAATAATATTACCATATTACTCGCTCAAAAGTATTGATTGTATTGCCAATAGCATTTTTCAAAATCGAAGATTCGGCAAATATTTTGTCATCCTAATTATAAGTTCTATCAGCACTAATTTTCAAAATAATTTTCAAAATGTTTAATTTCAAAAACTATAAGGTCAATAACGCAAGCAGCATTATAATATCGCGAATTTAAAGGGATTTTATTTAAAATTCCAGTAGCCTCCTTAAATTCCTCCCATGCTTAATTTGTTAGCACTATGGGTAAAATAAATATTTCAAAATAGTAAAAAGCAACAGAAAAAAGATGTAGGTGCGTAAAGTACAAATGCTGCTCTTAAATTTAAAGAATAATGCAATTTAAATAAAATTTAGATTTATGCCGGTTTGAATCCACAAATTTCGAAAAAAAATAGAGACGGAACAGAGTTGCATTCTTTAACCTAACAGCTAAAGACAATTGCATAATTTTTTAGTGACAAAACAAATGCTATCGAAATTAAAAAGTTGCATATCCATATGCAACCTTCGATAACAAATAAAAATTCTTCCAATTTTATTACCGATTCCATTGCACTCTCTGCCCTAGATATATTTAATTAGGTGTTTAAGACTTAAATTGAATTATGTCAGGAATTATTTTTAAAAGTACCAGATATTGTCTTATGCAATATTTCTATTTTAAAAATTGTTTCAACATTACACGAACAATGCATATTTTCTTTGCCTTGCATATTTCACATATTTATTTATTTCCTTAGGGAAGGCTCAACGCTGATTGATTTGATGCCCTTCAAAAAGAACAGCACATTTGCTATAGGAAGGTACATATTTGTTTTTCAGACAGAAATAACTAGGAGGGGTAATAAATATTGAAAGGAGACAGAAAGATCTCACTTAAGACTTCAATTATAATCACAATCACAGCCAGGTTCACACAAATGCTTCGGCCTATTATCAGCTAGTCTAAAGACGTTCGTAGAAGGTAATTCAGTCAAAACTATAGATGTCAGGAGCGGGACCGGGACCGGGACAGCGAAACGGTATCGTGTTCGTAACGACCTCGGTGCCGATGCCGGTATTCTAACACCAACATGGCTGGGCTGATACAAATCATACCGAAACTGAAATTGTAACCTTAGTTATACCTTAGTTATATTGTGCGTCAAGCATTATAAAACTTTCATAGCTCTCAAGACCCTATAATTAACCTGTAAAATACTGATATGATACGGGAGTAGGTTACATTAGAACAGACGGGGGGCAATGACATTGCCGTTTCTAGTCGTTTTTAGCCGTTTGCCTGTGCAGCAAAATTTTGTATATCTGTGTGAATTTTTTAAATTTTCAACCTTGTGTTAGCACTAGCAAAACCAATAAATATAAGCTGTCAACTAGTCACTGCTGCAGCTACAAAATTAACCTGAAACGGCGTCTAAATATTCAATATAGAATGTTATAAATTTGTTGTACTTTTATTCCATTAATTAAACAGCATTGAACTTTAATTAAATTGCATAAAAACGAATTAAGGACATGCATACAAAATGCTTTTTTTATAAGTTTTTATCCAAGCAGTTTTAAAAATGCTAATGATAACAATGCAAATTGTTGTTTAAGATTTTTAATTACTTTGTACAGATTACAAGTATTACATAGTATTAATACGGGAAGTGTTTTTTCCAGCAAGTTTTTTAAAAACTGCGCCTGTATGCCAAAAAATACGCATGCACAAAATTAATTTTCAATTTTCAATTTAACGCCACATATTATATATGACTAGAAAAAGTTGTTTTATTGAGTGAAGTTTCCGCCATGGCATAGTTTTGTGCTGAATATACACAAATAATAGAAACGCTTAATTATAGTGCAAAGTTTTTTAAAGCAGGAACATTATACCAAAACAACATTTTCATGTACTTTTATATTTTTACTAGAAAATAAAAAAACTAGGAAATTTTCACTAGAATCAAAATAGTAAAGTATTTATTTCCAAAGGTATAGATAGAAATTTATAAATTAAAGGCTATACAGCTATGAAGTAGCAATTACGAGTGTATCATTTTGTGGTGTACACCAATTTATGTGACGTCACGTGAGAGCTCCATTTACTAGGCTAATACAACGCTCATATGCGATTCATCTAAAGTGTTCATACTATGTCGATACAAAAGTACAAAGTACGTGTATGCGTAAATACGTATAGGCGAAGTAAGTTGACGTTATTATGCAACATATTTCGGATAATAAGAGTGTATTTTTGTATTTTGTACTTCTAGACCATTAAAAGTAAGGCTATATTGAAATTATCGCACAACATAATAAATTGTTATGCTTTAAATGTTAACCATTAAAACTAGATGAATGAATTCTTTTGAAAAAACATTTGTGATTGTAAAACTATGCAGTGTACCTACAATTAATTTGCGGTATTACAAGATACAGAATTTTTTTCTTTTTTTAGTTATCTGAGTAGTCACTTTAAATTTTGCACGGTTTACTTATGCCGCGAGGCTTACGAACTCTAAATCAGGTATTAGTTTCTTTATATTTTGTTTAAAATTTTAAGCAAACGGCGTGAAACTAAGGAAATAGAAATCACTTTACAAAATTAAAAAAGAACTATGCACATTACATATAAAATCCATAGCATTCTTCATAAGTCTTTGATGCCGTACTTTTAATTCATTTGGAGTATTTACAAGCTTTTAATCCCACATTTCAACCAGCCCTAATGAATATGGGCTCACATAAGGACACAAGCTAATTCGGTTTTTTAAATTTGTAATTTGTAATTAATTATGTATGAGTATTTATGTGCTTTTATGTATATTTTTCATTTATAAATGGCCCTTATTAATTTTTACATTACAGCTTAACATTGCTTTAAGACTAATCATCAACTACATCCATATTTCATCATCGTGTCAAACTGTGAAGATAATTTAGTTATTCTCCACAGGAAAAATACAAGCGACGTACAACTGATTTAATTGCAATTCAAGTTTAAAAATGTATACTCAACGCAATTATTTAGATCGGCCATACTATTGATACAACGTGTCGAAATTCCGAAAAAAACTTTGTGAATAGGAAAACTAGAAAATGTGTTCACTGTTGATTGAAAAATAATCATTCGTCAGCCGATCTAAAATATAAGGTGAAAGATCCTCAAGGCAAAGCAACTAGATTACAGTTAAAGTATAAAATCACGATATCAATATGAGAAACGATTCTTCAGATATCCGTATTTCTCCTGAAAACTGACTGACTGAGTAAATAAAGGTTTATTCCCCATTACATTTTAGTTTATTGACCCATTAAAATCAGGTTTACCTTCCCAATTATTTTTCCATTAGCTTTCAGAATCTGAGGGAGATTTAAGAGTGGAATCAAAAGTTATTTGTAGAAGTTGGAGTCAAATAAGCCACGGAATGAAAAGGGTTTACCTAACGCTCAGAGATTAATCAGACGGTGGTTTTCTTTTTAATGGGAATTCTTTCTACTTCTCTTGGAGGGGCCTTCATATTTTATGAAAGCACAAACATTAGATTCTTATCGTTGCTGTGTTACCAACCCTCCATCCCTCTTTAAATTTCTTGGCTTAGGTAATATATGTACGGCCCAACAAGCCACCATATGTAATAATAACTTTTACTGATGATTTTACCTTATACGAATATAAGCGGTAATATTAAAACTTATAACGTAGTCAAGCAGCCACTGATAATATTCCTATTGAAATTTGAAATTAATACTCAGGAAAGTCGTAATTGGAAATGTGAATACTTTGTTCCTTATACGTAAAAAAAATCAAAATTTACCTGATCCAGCAGATACAGGGGAGAGATGAGCGTAGTTGCTATTGTTCCCACCAGGGCCATAGATACTGTTGCTATTATTGTTGCTACTATTCAGTGTTCCCCGATGATCCGTTGTCAAAGCGTAGGAGGATTTTGATAAGCCTCGTATCGTGGCGATACCATTTCCATTCCCATTATTTCCATTATTCACATTTCCGTTTGAGTGTCGCGGCGATGTGAGTCTTCCTTTCTGCCGCACAAAACATCTGTAAAGGAAGCAACAAAGGAGCTGGATAAAAAAAATGGAGAAATTTGCATATGAAGTATTTACGAACTTGTCAACATGTTGTAGCAGCTGATGGTTTATGTATGCGTACGGCGTAGTGCGTACGTACCCTATCTACATAATAGGAAACTACAGCTGAAACTGAAACTAGTCTAATGGTCTGGATAAAAATAGACCCTGTGTGAAGTATAAAGCGTAGAAGGCTATAAGACTGTAAGACGCTTTAAAGCTTAAGAAAGAATGAAAGCAAGCGCAGAAAAAAAACTTGTTTGATCCTGATCACTATGTGAGGATTAATCAGTTGTTTTTCGAGGGATTCAAACTTTGCGAGAAGATGAAGGAAACCCGCGTGTCGGTAGTTCCGGTTTGCACTATGATTACCATGTAATTTGCATGCGCTGAGTATTACTGGGTGTCTCTGGATTAAAGCAACACGCTCTGTACGTATGTAGTATGTACGACTTGCGTAAAGATATTAAGATATGGAACATATTTTTTTGTAGTAACTGGTGGACGGAAATAAAAATTCTGAATTTAGCTGCAAAATGTAATGTCTTTGTTTATTTTAGTACTTTAGGTCTTTGAGGGTTTGCTGCTTATGTGTAAAAGGAAGTGAATTTATATCATTACCCACTGAGATTTTATAAAACGTTTCTAGCAGAGCTTAAATTGCTTAAATGAAAATTTTCTAAATGGCTCACAAAATCTTTAAGTTTTAAAGAAAGGTTCAAAACAATCATATAGCAAATTTTAAAAAAGTTTCTAATACTTTCTAAACTTTTAAATAGGTGCACAATATTTAAATTGCAAGTTTTGAAAATGTGAAAACAAGTAAATGTCAATTTTTAAAAGAGTGCAAAATCATTTAGATTTCTGTTTTAAAAACGTGTACCACATTTAAGTTGCAATATGTTTAAAAAACACAAAATTTAAAGTTGAATTTTTAAAAATTTACAAAACATGTGCATGTGTCAAACATTTAATTTTTAATTTTTAAAACGGTAAAAACAATTAACTTTCTGTTTTTAAAACGGTGTAAAATATTAAGAATGTCAATTTTTTAAAAGTTGCAAAAAATTTAAATGTCAATGTTTAAATAGTTGCAATATATTTAAATCTTGTTTCTTAAGTATGTGGAAAATAATTTTCACATTGCTTATTTTTCACCGTTTAAAACATTTACTGGTAGTTAGACTGAAGCAATGTGATCAACGCAAACAGAAGTCATATACGGACACAGTAAAGATCAAATTACAAGGCAGAAATTCAAAATTTCAATAATGCTTCAATGTGTTTCAAAACGCAAATTAGGTGTAATTAGGTTCTCTACAATAATTGGTTATGAGAAATTCTACAGGAGCCACGTAAGATAAAAAGCGAATACTTTTTACTACTACTATAATGACGGTACATTAACATTTTTAACACTTGAAAATTGTTTTACATGTTTACGTTGTTTGGGAGAAGATACTTCTGCTGAGCTATCTGGCTAAAATTATATTATGTATTATGGGGACAACGGAAAGTGATGGTTCGCAAGGATAAATTTAACACGCATTCTAATGACAGCCTTGCCAACCGCCACTTTCCGCTGCCCCCATAATATTATGTACTTACCAACATGAATCATACGGTATAGCATTGTAGCTTACAATAGTCTATAGCTAATGAATAATAGCAAGTACCCTCATGAAGCAAATGTATTGATATATATTTAATATGTTAGGTAGGTTTTGAGCTTGCTAGAGTCAATGTTTATATAAAACTCTCAATGATTTCTAAGACAGTTTTGTATGCACTACAACGTAGGCTTGCTTAGTTGTCTGTATCTATAGTAACCCCAAATGTGATAAATGAAATTTAAAATTATTGGAATATTTTCTTCCGATTAAATATATATAAGAGGTTCTTAACTTGCTGCAGTCAATTTTTCAATAAAACTCTCAATGATTCCTAAGACAGTTTTGTATGCACTACATCGTAGGCTTGCTTAGTTGTCTGTATCTATAGTAACCCCAAATGTGATAAATGAAATTTAAAATTATTGAAATATTTTCTTCCGACTAAATATATATAAGAGGTTCTGAGCTTGCTGCAGTCAATTTTTTAATAAAACTCTCAATGATTCCCAAGAAAATTTTGTATGCACTACATTGTAGGCTTGCTTAGTTGTCCGTATCTATAGTAACCCCAAAGGTGATAAATGAAATAAAATAATTATTGAAATATTTTCTTCCGATTAAATATATATAAGAGGTTCTGAGCTTGCTGCAGTCCACTTTTAATAAAACTCTTGATGATTCCCAAGACAATTTAGTATGCGCTACAACGTAGGTTTGCTTATTTGTATGTATCTTAAGGAACCCCAAATGTGATAAATGCAATTGAAAGTTATTGTAATATTTTCTTCCAATTCAAAATGAAGTCAATAATACTTATAGGTTAAAATATTTTGAAAGGAAAAACAAAA
>JAQFZE010003342.1:0-12767 GCA_034695245.1 Dicyrtomina saundersi | reverse complement strand
ACTGAAATATACTTTCCTATAGACAACCGTGACCGTGGCCGTAACCGTAACCGTACCGTAACCAGCTTACCCATGTTAACGATAAGAACATAAAACATCACGTAAAATTTACATCACGAAACGAATTACAAGTGTATATAGCTATGTGCTATGTATGAGCAATTGTCGGAATAAATCTGACAGATTCTTAAATTTCATATTCGTGGGAATTTCTCTCCTTTTACCAATAATAAATCATGGGTTTAGTGAAAAAGCGGTGAAAAACATTTTATTCACCGAAATTTATTGTAGTCGTAGGTACCTTCATGTTCTAGATACGAGAGCACAGAGAGAAATGAAAACTTTGGCACATACGAATTTAAAACTCCTAACGACCAACTTACATATAGTCTCAGTGAAGAATCATAATTGGCCATATCCAATTGAAGCTAGAATTAAAATGAGCTATGTCTATTACAGAAAGTACTAAATGAGATAGATGCGTAAAATGTTAATTACAACTTTTTGAAAAGTGCTCAATGTTTTATTTGCATCATTTTTGAAAAATATAAAATATTCTATTTACTTGATTTAAAAAGTGCAAAATGTTTTATTTACATCTTTTTAGAAAAGTGTAAAATATTCTATTTGCTTGTTTTTGAAAAGTTCAAAATGCTTTATTTGCCTATTTTTAGAAAAGTGTGTAAAATGTTCTATTTACATACTTTTAGAATCATACATATATTAACTTTCTTTTGTAGATAGTGCCTTTTAATTTTAGCTAACCAAGGAATATGGGTCATTTTGAGTCTTCACCGGCGATATTCAGTACATAATTCTTCAAAAAAGGAAAGTGTTTAGATTCTAGATACGTACATATCTTGGTATGATCTTTCAAATATTTCATTCTCCTTCTTGGTGGACAAAAGTTGACAGGGTCCTCCGGCCTCGGTCTGTGCTATGGGTATGGTTTGGATTTGAGGGAGAAGAAGAAGAAAAAAACGAAAAGAGCGGCTCAAATGCTGCGAAAACAATGGCTATAAACGTTATGTAAGTACCTATAGGGTACCTATATAGGTATTAATGTATCTAGCTGGAAACGGAAACCGAGACGGAGATTTTGTGAAAAGTTGAACATGATAGTTTACAAGTGATTTTATGTGTTTGACATTGTACTCCGTTGGCCAAGTAAAGTGTGTGTATGTGTAGTGTGTGCAGAGATTTCTAGGAGGTGATGGAGTTTGCCTTTGGTGTGTCTGATGTTATATTATGGTGTTGGAGTTAAAGTTGGAAAGTATCTACAGTGTGTTCCATTTGGCATGATACTCTCTTGTGTGAAGGACTGTGTGAGGTTGTGGATTGGATGAGAGGCTGGAGGCCGGAGGATGGATAAGACAGACTTGTTGTTCCATTCGGCATAGGGAAGAAGGAGAGTTGCGTGGTGAGAGCGGGTCGATTCACGCGGAGCCACTCCTTTCCCAGTCTGTGACAAATATCCTATCTTGAGTGAGTGTGACAGGATCTTCAGTTTTGTAAAGATCCTTGGCGTCTGCGCATCGTTCCCATGGAAACTTTCTTCTTCATCTTTTTCTATTACAGCCTTTTATATAAAAAAAAAATCTTGAGGTACATGTAGTATATTTTACAATCGATTTTGTTTTGTATTGGAAATACATTACATTACATATCATATAAATAGAATCCTCCAATTTTTATGCATAAAAAAAACAAATAGAGTTGTTTTTACATTGGCTATATAGGAACTACTCAATATCTCAAGCTCGCACTGGTTACAGAGATTGTACTCCTGACTGGGTTGTCATTCTCAATGATTTTTATTGTTTTTTGTAGTTTTTTGTATTATTATTATGATTATTATTATTCTCCTCATTGCATTCATTTTTCAGGTATGAAATGATTTTGAATTTGAATTAATAGTTGAGAGTTTTGAAGTTTGGAAATAAATATATTGTAATGGATTAAATGGATGAATGCGGGCTCTCTCCCTCCTCCTCCTCCTCCCCTGTCACAGACTCATAAAAATGTTTTTTTTTGCAGTAGTCGATCCGCTTGTCACGTCAATATGTTTCAACATGTTTTCCTCTTTCTTTAATTAAAGGGGTTAGGAAGCGACAACTGGTTGTTAAAAATGATGTTGTTTTAATAAAAAGATGCTGTTGTTTTCTTGTTGTTTGTGATAGGAGGAAATTTTAATTGAATAAGTTTTCCTGTAAGTTGTAGTAGTCGTAGTAGTAGTAGTAGTTGGAGTTGGAATGAGATTAGAGAATAGCTTTAGACTAAGTAAGAGATACCGATAGCTATATACATTGTATTCCTTTATAGAATCCCATCTCGCCTACTCACACACTTGTGTTGTAGTGAGTGAGGATAAGCTTATCAGTAGTCACACGATCAGGTGCGATACATTTAATTATTACCTTGCCGTTTTGTCAAACGTTTTTTTATGGTCAGCCCATAAAATATTTCAAGTTCCGGCGTCTCCTCTGCACTTTCTTTAGTAGACCAACAACCCATTGTGATGGTGGCTCTTCCCTTCGTATCAACTTCCATACATTGACTGTTGTTATCGTATGTAGGAATTGAGGAATTGTGACATTAAAATTTCTATATTATTTCTTTTCTGAATTTTAGTGTTCGGAGGCAGAATGCCACACAGTATATTATGGCTATACATAATATGTAGGTATACATTTTACGTGTAGTTAGAATCTTATCTTAAATTTAATAAGTGTGTAGATTTTTACTACAAAGGGTGCATAGTATTATATGCCGCTATCGTCTTTTTACCTTTTGTCGTTTCAGCCTTAAGGGATGACGCTGCCGCTTCTATTTTGTAATGAAACCATTGCGTATTATTAATATGAAAATTCTAAGATAAAAAAAAACGACTAGAGAAATACTAGATGAGAAAGATCATGTCTTTATTTCTTTGTGCTTGGAAATAACAACCCTATGTATACATAGTTTTTGAAGTGTCGGCTCAAGGTTCTTATTTGATTTGATTGTTTGGGGAAAACGCACAAATCGAAAACTATAATGGTTTCGGTCTGGCTCATTTCATTCATGCGTCTATGTATAGCAGACGTAGGTAGGTACTTATCTGTGCATATGTTCAAAGATATAGAATACTTCTTCATTGTGTCTGTGTGTGCCTACATGTATAATACTGAATGGGATGGGAGGATGGGAATATCGTGTGTGGATCAGTCAGTGGTGTTTCCTTTAGTGTTCTAGCACCATTCACGTAACAAAAGTAGTGTGAAGTTATCAAAAAGACCCGCTTTCCAACTACTGATTATCTTGTAATCGAACACCACTTGGAACATCGGCTCTGATTCTTCGTTTATTTAAAGGGAATAATCTATATGGGAGTATCGCCTCCTGAAATGAGCCCAAGTCCATGGAAAAAGCAGCATTGTGAAACATGCATACTGTATGATCTTATTTTCAAAATATATCAAGGCGGCAGTGATTTGTACGAAGGAGGATCTTCTGTCCTCTCGGTTTCATAATCATAACGAAATTCGAAAAAATAGTAGAGGATCACTATATTACTATATCCCTAAATACATAGTACCTACCTACCTATCTAAGTACTGTGCACCATATAATTTTTTTTTAACTTGGACCCGAAATTGATTTTCTCGAAAATACGTTTACTCTAATGGCAAGTGTAACAGTAAATAGAAGCTTTGGATACAATTTAATTATTTCTATTATTTAAGTATATAGTGTAATTGCCTATATGTGCATGTGTCTTTTAGTTACAATCCTTTTAGCCTACTGTTGTTTCCAGCTATGTAGGTAGGTTCTTTATAATGGAATGAAAACCAAAATTTACATTATAAAAAAAATCGAAAGTGTGAGGCCTCTACTTAACGTAACGTAGCATAACCAAAGCTTCATATTCATCACATCACTGTTGATGGCTTGTAGCTGGGGGGGAAATTCTAAAAATCTAAATGAGAACTCTATATTATGTGATGTATCTTTAGTTATATATTGGTATATATTTCACTTACGGTCATGTATATAACTTTGCCATATTTGTCTAGTTGAAACTAATTATGAAGGAGAGTACCACCCAGGTGCAAAAATTTGGTGCAGAATTAGTTTTGGAACGAGGAGGGATGGTTACAGAGAATTATCCAGTATATGCCCTGTCACAGTGTACTAATGGGCTAATGCAGTTCGAAGATAAATGTGAGGAAAGAAAGTATGCCGAGAATGTAGCTTCCCCCGTCCATCCAATACTCCTTGTATTTGCTCAGAGTGTCAGCGCTGATCTTTTTTCTTTGAGGATTAGATATCCCTTCCATTCCAAGCCCTGCATATAGTCTGTCTGCTGTCTACAGATTAGACACATATATATAGGTAGGTAATATTATATATTCATTCCTGTACTGTATAACGTGTACCTACCTCGTTTCTTGAAAACATGTTAATCTCGGACTCGGAGTTAAAGTTCCCGCATTGAATTATACCACTGACGGACGGACGGAGCGACAAGATGTTTGTTTGAATGAATGTTTTGCTGATTGTTAATTATGACTCTCCGTCTCGAGATGGCTGTGGATGACACGGGAGGAGGAGGAGAAGGAAGATATGAGACTAAAATTGTGTGGAACAATGTACAAGTTGTATTGACACTCGACCGCATACATATAACTCTTGCTGGTGACTCTTGGTTGGTAGGGATGGGGAAGTTGAGGAGCAACGTGTGTCCCTGGTTTATGTCATTCTGGCATAGTGGAGAACAGTTGGCGTCAGACGGGGACGGGATTCCACTCACATGATTTTCTTTCCGTCTCTCCTATATCCTATATTCTCCTGTACTATATATATAACATGTCTTGTGTTGATTTTTCTAAGCCACTGTTTCACTTCAGAATGTGTCCTACATTATTGAAATCCCTAATTTAGGGCATCATCTCTGAGGATCGTAAAATACCTACAAACTCACACTATATATTATACAGTTGCATACATTCTGCATGGATGCAGACGACTCGACGGCATGAAAAGTTGTTATTCTTTCCAGAACAAAATAATTATTACTATGTCGCAGAAATTCTCTGATGAGTTGGAATCTTTTTTGTTATACTTAAAGTGCTATATAGCAATGCATAGGAACGAGCTTTAATCGTAATTATTTACACCATATACTGCATACTGCAAACCCCATTAGATAACATAGGCAATATAATTTACCCTCTTATTTATACTTGTGTCCTCCTGCACTGCACTTTTGGTCGTATCTTAGTTAGTCTTATTACTGCGAGGGGTGTGAACCTCCCTACCTAATTATTGTGTTTATTTCGTCGCTTTCTTTTGTTATCCGGTGCAGTAAGTGATAATGAATTTTTAATGCAAGGTGAATGATGTCATTGGCGTTCCAAGCTGCAACGGGTTTGTATTTTGATTTGCCGCATTGAAATCTAAAGTACCTACCTACCTCCAACCTGTCGTTTGTGTTTTAAAGCTATGTGTATAATGTAAAGCGGGATATTATGGGGCTGAGATGCTGGTCCTATAGTCCTCATGCATGATGGTGGGACGAATTTGTCTGTCTAGTGATATGCGTGTAAGTGAGTGTGTGTGTGTGTGTGGGAACAGTGTGTGCATTCAAGTTTCTATAGTTTTGTTGACAGGAGCACAAGAGGACTTAGTGGGTGATAAAAAATGAAGGCACTTAACTCATATTGCATATGGGCTTGGTCCGCCGTGTCTGCTCACACTGCACAATACGTAAGAGTGATTAGGTACTATTTCACTCGTTTCTTGGAGTCCATACGTGTGTGTGTGTGTGTGTGGGTAAACTGCACTTCTAGGGAAAAAGCAGTAAATAAGTAAAAATATTCATTTTGAAGATTCAGTAGCTGGGTGGCTCCCCAGGTAATTACTCAAAGCCGTGAAGTGAAGTTTTGTATACAAATAGACAGGTACGGGAGACTATTGTGGCTGTTGACGAACTCCTGGCAGTGAGGAAGAGAGTGGGAGAGAGAGAGAGACGGGAAACGGGTTTAGTATATTTCCAAGTTTTTCTCTAAATAAAAATTTAAAATTGTATAATAGTCCAATCCAAGAAGTAAAAGACTTTTGGGACTTGAACTCTACAGTAGGTAGGTAGGTAGTAAGGTATACAGATATAGGTAAAGGGAGATATAATAAGAATTTGAAGCCGAAAATGATTAACGGATATATGTGTCTGATGTGTGATACGCATCTAATCGTAATTGTAGTTGGTAAGCGTTTAAGTAATAATGAAGGGCTTCGTTTCTTCTCTTCCAGCCATGGAAATAGTAGATTATAATTGTGAGCTGGATGACATGGAGCGATGGGTCTCCTCATTCTTCTCTTGTCTCTTGTCCAATCCAATGAAATGCACAAGGTGTGTATGTATTTAGGAAGGAGAAGAAGACGAAGGAGCCAGGGAGTGAGTATCGGTTTCATCAACTGCTTATTATTCTTATTTTGAAAAGGGATTGGGTGAGGTAGGGCCGGACGACTGATCTTATCAATGGAATTTTTGGAGAACTACCAGTGTCCTCTCTCTCTCCCTCTTTCTATCACATTTTCTTCCTATATTATTTGACATTCGTGTTCCTTGGCCTTCTTATTTCGTGACCCATTCTGTCTGTCTTGTCAAAATTTATGGAGCCGCCTTGTTTCGTGTTCAGCTTGGCGAGATATATCAAATCTAAACTTGGGACGTTGGGATGTGGACTTGGTCTCGCGCATCCTACCTACGTTTCCCTTATTACTCTTATACCTTACACTTCTTTTTTCTCTCCTACTTTTTTTCCAGACGTACCTACCTACCTTGGTACCTATACCTTACGTATGACAACGAGAATGACAACGACTCACCCTCTTGTTTGTCCATGTCAGCTCAACTTGATCACGAGGAGCCTTTTATGCTCCAAAGTCAGAGCCCAAGACAATCTGAATGACACAAGAGGTCAGTGGAGCGCTGACGCGTTGGAGGGCTAAAACAATATCAACTTTGAAATAGTTGCGTATCACTCCAATGCCTTACAGCACAACATACTTTATTACAAATACCATACGCTCTTTTAACGCTTGAACCTTAATTCTGCGCCTGGGATTGTTATACGTACGGCATTTGTATTAAACTGCTAATATGCTTATAATTGGGATAATTAATCTGGTTGGCATTATTACATCACTCGCTAATTTTTTAAAAGATTGTGGAAGTGGTCCTGCGTGGAAATGTAGAAAGTCTAAAAATCTGAATAAATTTTCTTTCTGGAGGAACTATTTGACACGTTCAAATAAACATTAGCCGATCACGGATGATTGGGTTCTGTCAATTTTGTTCTTGCTGCTGCTGTTGTAGTGCCCTGTCAAATACTTAATCAGATATAGATGCGAGAAAAGGGAAGAATAAATATGAGAAAAGTAGCAAAGTTACGTACTCAAGCTTTCATATGTACATACTGATAGTTGACTATAGAGACCCTCAGAGTAGTAGGCTCTGCTCTGATGTGATGCGATGTGATGTGAGAGAGCATGTTTTGAGTTTGAGTTTTTGAACTTGCGATATCATCTCGGATATGATTTATTTGTCTGGCATGGACCTCGGCCGAGCATTCCTTGCATTTGAATTGATTGCGATGATCTTTTCTCAAGAAGTAAACTATAAGGGCAAAAATGTCCGAGTCGGAGTCGGGTGAGTATACACATTGTGGCTATGTTGATTGTGTGTGTGTGTGTGTCTGTGTCTGTGTGTGTTGAGACGCATGTTGGGTCTATCTCTCTTCTCTTGATATGGGGGATAATTTTATAATTCCTAAGGTTTTCTGGAAGAGAGGCCCACCCTTTGGTGCCCAGTGGTGGGTAAGGCTTCTGTGTGCCCGTCACATCCTCGTTTGTGTGTGATTCCAGCGGTTTTCTATCCACAATCTACCCTCAAAGATTTTATTGCTTGACGTTACAATACATTATGCTATAGACAAAACCCAAACGTGGCAAGTGCGCTTCAAAATATATAAACTGTGAGTAGGTGTGTGCTTACTTATATGCCTTTATGTATAATTATTTAGAGGCAGGTCCTCTTCCATGAGCTCAGAATGTATGTACCTATACATAATATGGAATTTCGGTATGTAGTTGACAGAGTGGCTATAGGGAACTGAAAGGAGCCGAGTGAGCTGCTGTTTGAGTTGGAAACAATTCAAGTAGAATGAGTTTAATGAAGTGGAATGCGTTCCTTCTTATGTTATGGTTATTGTCGACAGTCAAGGAGGACTCATTCGCCTCTGACAGACTCTTATTTTACAAATTGTAAGACATAATTATTTGAATTTCAAGTCTGCAGAGCCCTTGCCAGGTATATATATACACGGACTTGTAAATAAATTATATTATCCTTCCCCTCATCATTCGCTTATGGGAAACATTATAGCATTAACAGTGGTTAAAAATATATACCCTGATATGCGGAGATTACAGAAAAATTGAGAGTTGAGCTCTTCTGATGCTTTTACATAAGGGAGCACTCCAAGTCGGCACCTTCATATCTCGAGCCGGTCTTCTTTTATGTTTTCACATTTTCACTTTACACCCCAAACTGTGTGTCTTGTTTCAAAGAAGAGCTGTATGGAAATGGGCAAAGAAATATGAAATGAGTGTAAACTAGGTGGATTTTTTGTCCATTAATGGGGCATCAAGTCATGTTTACGAAAGCTTCTGCACTTTACTCTCTGTATTAATTTTAGAATTTAATTCAACTCTTCCAACTTAATTTCACTCTAAATCTATAGTCCCCTCCGTAATCCTTATACTCTCTCACCGAAGTATTCATACCCATGCCCATATGGGGGTCATTTTGTAGGAGTATAGGAGTATGCTGGAATACCTATGATGATAATTATGTACCTACTATGTGCCTAAGTTTTGATAAGGTTGGATATGTGTGTATACTAATGCTTATAAGTTCATAATAAATGTTAGCTTCTCCCGAAGCCGATCTATACTCTGTGTAATAAATGTCTAAATTCTAAATGTATTATTGTAGTATAATTGTATTTGGGACGAGAAACATGACTGTGTAGGAAGTGTTTGTGTTCGGATACGGCGAATGGTGATGGTTGTAAGGGACGAGTATAATTCGATGACTTGTTGTTTAATCTAATTATCACCACGGCACATCCTGGTCCTCATCCCATTCCCCCTTTTCGTGCGAATAAACTTGTGTTTTCACTCGTCCTCCAGTTCCAGTTCCATAGCTCCAGATTCAACTCCAGCATGTTACATTATTTTCGTGTCCCGGCTTCCATTTCGACGTCCACTGGTTGTCTCTTTGTATCATATTAAGTAGAATTAGTATCAATAATAATTGTGTAGGAAGCAAGTAAGGTTTCGGCTTCTTCTACGTCTACTTTAGTGCAATATTAAGGACTTTTTTTTTGGTTCAGTCAGGGATATATTTTTCATATTGTATGAAGATATGTAGCGGAGTTGATAGGACATTATAGTTTTTTATATTTGTCTTTTAAGGGTATAGGGAAGGACACGGATTTTTAGTGTTCCGTTGGTTTGTTTTTGTTCTGGCGTATGGGTCTACAATAGTGGTAGAAAACTGAGGAAATACAAATTTGAGTTGGAATAAAATGCATTATTGCGCACCCATAGCTTTTCTTGTGCTTTTGTGTTGCATTGGTTGGCTGTGTGACGCGAGTCGAGACTTGAGAGCATTATTATGTGTACAGAGAAGAAAAGAGCAGTTTTGTATTTTGTAGTAGTAATTACTGAGGATAAAAGGCTCCTTGAATCCCGATTCCATATATATTTATGCACGCTTATGGAGACAATCCTAGGGATGCTCGAGTAGCTTCCAAAGATATTTTGTACTTATTGCCGTTGTAAATCCCTTGTGAGGGAATAATAAGACCCTAAGCCCCTCCTGGTTCAAACTTCACGGTCGGGAGACAGATTCATCTGAGGCACTCAACTTGAAAATCAGAATCTCATCTGGTCACCATAATTTCAAATTCATTACATCAATTTTATCCCTAACGGACTCTCTCTCTCTCTCTCTCGTCCTCATCTCTTAAGCAGTCAACGGCTCAGTCTGTACTGTTGGAAATTACATTGGAAATGTGGAGTATTCGAGTTATTTAATTCTACTTTTTTTTTTACATATATATGTAAAAATATTTACATGTAGTACATGCACTTATTGTAATTGTGCATCTGTAATTTATGCACCATTTCTGTAACCATGAAGTCATCCCTTGTAATTGATTGGAAAATTAGACTATTTTACTTTGCTTAGAAAAGTGTATATTGCCATGTACTACACCAGATTGAACATATACCTATACTCATCATAGAAGAAAGTTCCTGCCATGAACAAAATTGCTCAGAATTTCTTGAACGTTTTACTACTATGCTGCTTTTGGAAGTACTATATGTAGAATGTAGGTAGTAAGTTATTTTTATCGTGTTTGAGTTTGTCGCGACTTTATTGTGTGGATTATAGGGTAATAAGGAAAGTCATTGGGATGGTAATTATAGGGCTGCACATGGATTCATGGAGGAATGTGGTTGTAGTGGTGGTATGGTGGTGGTAGTAGGAGCAGCAGCAGTGGTAGTAGTAGTAGTAGTAGTTTTAGTGTGTTTTGTGTGGGTGGATTAGTGAATTGGATAGGATTGATCATGGTTGATGAAGAGCTTTACTTTTCTCTTTCGATGATCAACTTGTGATTTCTCTTGGGAAGAGCGTAGTGTCGGATCCCTTTCTCTTGTTTCCATCTTGTTGCGAGAACTAAAAACCTGGCTCTCCTCGACCCTGCTGCCTTATGAAGTCAGTGAGTCGGAAGTGATGCTCACATCTCTGATAATAAATTCACTTTAATCTCGAACCCATTCTCCATCGATAGACATACGGGGAATTCGAACCCTCCTTCATCCGGCTAAAACTTCTCTGAGCTTTCCGCATGAACTTCTTCTGTCTAGTTTATAATAATATCTTTTTTTTCTCTCTCTCGCTGTCTCTCCCCCTATCTCAATCTTCTTCCTTGGACCCTCTTAGAGTGTGTCTATGTTAAGTGCGCGGGTTTCCCATTCCAAATTCAAAACCCGGATTTTATTTAGTCTTTTAGAGTTTTGGAAAGGAATAATAATGAAAAAAATCTTGGGATAAAGATATATATTATTTTTTGGATAAAAATGGAATGAGAATAAAATATAAAAATAAACAAAAATTGAAACTGTGATATATTAAAAAAAATTGGGTTTTTAAGTTTGAAATCTATCTACGCTCGTAACTATACATTTGCTTAAATATTTATTGTATGAACCTTTCATAAATCGCAATTTTTATTGTTAGGTACATTATCCTCCGCCAAACAGTACACCCCTCGTCCCTCGGTATTAGTTGAAGAGCAGCAGTATGTATCTCATATTAGCTGACTAAGTTGCGCCGTAATGGAGGCATGGAGGCTGGAGGTAACTTGTATATCCGAAGGGTGTAGTTTACCGTATGTATAGTTTCTACTATAGAAAACATCCTGGGTACTGGGTAGTAAATCGCCTGACTAATCGTACGTCTGACGTTGTATATTTGGTGTATTTAAGTGCATGTATCATTTCTATTGCATGATACCTGACGCTTAGTGAAGTTAAATTGCCTCGTGATATGATTTCCGTGTTTGGCAGTTTGAGTGTAGAGTTTATACATAGGTAGGTACCTAGGTAATTACATACATACATTTTGGTATGTATAGGTAACTTCTTTTTATGTTTTTATCATCTGCTGCCGTTGCCCGTCACAGTCGCATAGGGGATACAGGCACCCCGATCTGATCTGATGGAAATGAAAATTTCGTGCTTTTTTTTTCAAAATAAAAATAGTAATGAACTAAATGAAGGTGCGGCTTTGGGTTGAGACTGCCTCATTTGCGTGCGTGTCCTAAGATCAAAGATATCATTTGATTTTCAATGATTCCACACACTAAAGCTAATGCAGTACACATCGACTCATTTTTCTCAATTTGTTTACCCTTGAACGTAGCATAGGATCAAAAAAGTTATTTTTACCTCAATTTTTATTTGTATTTTATTTATGTACATTTGTTTTACACTTCCAGAGCTCACAATTTTTCACTTTTTCTTTGCTACAAATTTCTTGAATTTAATTGCAAAATTAAAGCTGGCAGTAAATGGCCATAGTGAAAACTTAGACTGTTTGTTTTGTCTTGTGTAATTACTTGAACTTCACATTACATATTATTACAGTTTGTGGGAATAGTTAGCGAGCGTCCGCTGTGCTAGATCGTCTTGTAGGTAGGTAATACGAGGAAAGTAGGTAGTAGGAAGATTTTGGATTTCATGGTGTACGTAAGCTAATGAGCTTGGATCACGACATGTAAAATCTTTAGTGTCTACTTGGTGCGGTGATAAATGGGATGGCATGACGGGATCGATAGAACTCAATTGATTTACATTTTCAGACGATGCAATTTCCAGTAATAGCATTATTAATTAAAACCGGCGGCCACTGGGACTCATAACGGCCGTACGAGTATGCAGGATACCTGTGTGCCGTATATCTTTGTGCAATCTCTGATCATTACAATTACATAGTGTTTCGGAACTTCAAAGTGATACGGTTTTTGCAATTTATAAAATAATCCTTTTATTCAGCCAGTGTGTGCAATACAGATATACTGTTTTCAAACAGTATGACATTATTGCAAATTCGACAAACTAAAACTATACCCATGGATGTGGAAAAAATC
>JAQFZE010003341.1:0-12768 GCA_034695245.1 Dicyrtomina saundersi | reverse complement strand
TATGGGTCATTTTGGTTCTTCACAGACGATATGGGAGTTTAGGCTGCCATAATTCACTGATGGTCAGATTGGGAACTGTCTCTACGTTTGCATCGGATAGTAATATAAGGAGCATATTAGTATGCTTGTATACAATCTACAGGATACATATTTATCCTTTTCGTTTTCGTTGGTGTCCCATGCCCAGGCGAAAAGACCACAGATACGTCATTTTATTGCTGCACTTTATGGACTATTATACACTTACTGGCTTACGATAACCATCCACAATGTTTTTATTTATTTATTTATGTAGGTATTTCAGCTCCCCCTCCATCCATCCCTTTTACTCAATATGTTTGTATTTTCTCTGGAATTTCAAAACCTTTTAAGCTCGTCGGCCAAGCAAAATATGCTTTCTCAACGCATTCAATGATAAGAACGATCATACTCAATACTCATACAAGACATTCGGCATCGATGTCAATCTTAAGCTTTTCAAATTACCTATATCTGTAATAATATGGATGTATGGGGATACGGAAATTTCTTTTGCTATATGCATCTTATAAGCAAAGTTCAAAACATTGTCGCATCTTGTACTCCCATTAAAATTATGTTGAGACATTTTACTGCCTTTCATTTCATGCATGCAAATCCGTAATGCTATTCAACGACTTACGATATACTTACTGATGTCGATGTGTTCAGAATTTAAATATATAGATGTACATACGTACACGTAATATGTAAATCGTGCAAGTAGCCAAGTGCATTATAGTGCATTGGTATTGTAGCCCATGCTACATGCAGTTTTTGAAGTAAAATAAAAAGTGAGCCGTCACCACCCCGGAATGACATTACATACAGTTAAATGCTACGAGTGTTTATTTACAGTGAAAAAAAAAGATCATTAAAATTTAAGTGGTTGTTCAATTGTCAGTATTTTCGGTCTCGGTCTCGGTCGGCTGTCGGCAATAATCCGGATGACGATCATCATTCTATATTATGGTGATGAGATGATACAGAGTAGAGAGCTTGAGGGTCCTAATCTATATAAATACAAAAATATAAGTACCTACCTACCTACCTACCTAACTACCTATACCTAGGTAGATGCCTTGACATGTGATCTGTGTGAATGTAAAGGAAGTGTAATAGGAACCATTTGAGATAGCATTCGACGTGTGTACTTCACACTTCATTCAGATCACAAAATGTCTCGTCCTCCTCACATGGCCCTATCCGTCGTTTTTACCAGTATTATTGTCTGTTTTTACTATTATCAGCTATTAAATGAACATTAGTTTAAACATTTACATGGAGTTGGAGTCATTGGTGGGACTGCCAATCAAGGGAACTATTAACTATTTTATAACCCATTCCAGAGTCATATAAAAGGGCTATATAGCTTTTTGTGGTTACACAGAAAAAATATGTTTGGAGTCTGGGCATGGGTTTGTATGTATACAACATGAAAATAAAACATTAAAAATGTGCTCAAGATTTTTATTTTTCACACTACTACTACTACTACTACTACTACTATAGGGGCCAGAGAGCCATACCTAGATAGCCAGGCAAGATACCGATACCAAAACCATAGAAGCAGTGCTTGAGTATTACCAAAACAGTAACAAAAATGACAGAAAATACCTATGTACCAAAATTCACCTCCGCTCCTAAATGTGTCTCAAACAAGAGTATAAATTTCCTGGACTGAAATTACGAGATCATCCAAGTCAATAAAAGATTAAATACTTTTATTCAAATTATCGTTTAAATTTATTAGAACAGTAAATCTTTTTACGAGGTACTATGTAGCTCTGAAACGAGAACGTTCATTATAATTATTATGGCTTTTTAAACGTAGCATTTGATGTGAGAGGTACAATTTGAGTGAAGCGTCTCAAGTCTGTGTGTGTAGCTACATAGCCATATAATATTATATTGTCAAACTGAAAAGCTATGTTAACCACACACATAAAGGAGCGTTACGTAAATGGGTTTGGGTACTCCCGCCTGCTGCATGTGTTCCCCCCGTAGTAAGCTGGAATGTCTTTTCTTTTCTTTTGCTATTTTTTTTAATTGTGATATTGCGATTATTATTGTTACTCTTTTTGCAAATCCTGTATCTAACCTCACAGAGTATAATATAATGACAATTTTAAATGTTTTATTTAATCTTAATCCTTATAATGCGGGGACATTTTAATTATTGCACATTCCTCAACCTTAAAGCAGTTAAATTCACAAATTAATTACCGTCTTAAAATAACAAACGTTTAAAAGAGTGTAAATACATAAATCATAAAGTATAAATATTTTATTATTGACTAAAACATGTGTGTAATTATTATTTAAATTATAAAAATGACACAGAGTGACGCAATAATGGCATATTAGTTTAGTGTTTTTTTTCTATTACAATTTAAATGTTTTATAAAGCACATATTATTATGCATGTGTATGTGTAAAGAAACTATAGTTCTAGAAAAAACCAGAGCGAGAATGAACTCATTAATAACCGTGTGTGTGTGTGCTCTTCGAGGGAATTTTTAGACAGCTAAATGCATTTGGTTTTGTGAAGACTGAAGACCCATTAACATTAACACTATCAATATCATGTGGACGACTTGAACTATAGGCTATACTTTGGGTTCAAGGGAAATGGGAAATCAATTAAATTAAAATAAATTCATTGTTCTTTTGTTCAGACAGTAAATGCCGCGCAATTAATAAAATATGAATTTAATTGAATCATAAATTATAGCTTAATTAAAGTTCAGCAAACTCCTATATCGTCTTCCTCCCTGACTGATGATGATAATAGCTGCAGTCAACGATTTTTATTTTTATTCGATTTTAAATGGTCTACACTTCAAACTCACTAGAATCCAAGTATAAGTACCTACATATTTAAACTGTGCAACCACAATTTAGCAGTTTTGCATGATAAATATACATTGTAAAGTCTTGCGTATTTGCAACTAAAAGTTACGTTAAAAAAATGTAGTGAAAGCATTTAAGCATAATAATAATTAACAATGCTATCAAATCAATTCCGTCCTGCGTTATTGCATGCTGAATTTTTATCTTCAATTTTGTGCGCGTCAAATTTAAAGCTATCATAAAAAATTACTAAATAATTATAATATTTTAATTCATTAATTTTCACCGTCATATCTGCCATAATATTATTGCTTGCATTTTAAAAAATTGGTAAAGCAAAAGCATAGAATTATTTTACTGGGTAGGAAGTAGGAAATATCATGGAATTATCCTTGACTCCCACATAAGCATATGATCCTGAGCATGAGATTGAGATCGACCCGGATTTTTAAAAAATCCAACGTGTATCTCACACAACAAGTGAGAAAATCAGAGGTTTGAAAAAGTTCAAGTGGAAACCGTGGCGCTTGAATAGAACCCGTTACGCAATACCGTCGAGCACTGAGGAGGGAGATTGTGTTTATCCAGTTGGTGGTCTAGGTGGTGTCCATGCCTAACTTTAGTTCTCCTCTCACACTCTTCCTCCAACTCCCAACCAAAAGTTTCTAAACTCATCCAGATAGAATATCGGTTTTTTTTTTGGTCGACGTAAAAGCATAAGTATCGAGGCATATCGAAGTAGATAGAGTATCATACCGAACCAGGACCAGGACCAGTACCAGGACCAGGACCAGAGTCTCAACTATTATGCTATGCTCCCACAAAGTGGGAATCTATATATCTCTACAGTACTCAGTCAGTACAGTCTGTAATGTGAATGCAGTAGTGAGCGAAAGCACTGTGAAACTGTACTTACTCGTCCTTGTTGGCTGTAGAGAGTAGACAGTAGACGTTGTTCAGTGTGCAATTGAGAGGAGGAAAGTACAAGTGTTACTCGCTCCACAGATATACTATAGCATACCAACATACATACCATAGCCAAAGCCAAAGCCAAGAGCGCTAATCCAAATCCAACATCCAACGATCCAACATTGCCTATGGCCTACAGATATATCATCATATCATACATCGTATATCGCACAGAGGCATTACAGTTTAAAGGCAGAGGAATTTCATGCATGCAGATGATGTATACTGGAGTTTTGAATAGTTCTTCAATAGTGTGAATAGGAGAGCGTCGAAATGTAGAAAAGATACAAAGTGTGTTGTGTTTTTGTGTACAAAATGCTACAGATAGATATACGCGAGAGAGTCCTATATTATGTACAACAGTTCTACACAGAGTACAGACTACAGACTGTATGCTACGCTACGGTATGGTATGGTATGGTATGGTTGTCAGGGGTGTTAGATATGGGACAGGTTCGGTCGTCATGGAAGGGCTGGGCCGAGGGCTGGATTGGCTTCAAATGGCCATGAATGAGGCGGATTGGTCGGGGGTATTTTAGCTTGAAAGGCTGAGAGTGCAGATCGCAGATGCTAACCTGAGCGAGATACATACATACCTCAAGAGTTGAGTTTCCCAGTCTCAGTCCCAGTGCCCAGGACGACATACACATACATCCATATAGATGTACAGTGCATCTTGGTATTTGTATTTTGCTCAATCTACAATGGTAAAAACACTGAAAGATCTCTTATAATGTAGACTATACACTAACTATGCTATGCCATTTAAATTGTATAGAGTGCATACACGTATATCTGTATATCTGTATACAGGTATCTTACGTCTTACATCTGTTTCTGTTAGGTTGTAGAATGTGGGATGTAGGTATTTTGTAAGGGTATAGCAGTATGAGATGCACATAGACGGAGATTCGACAAAATGCTTCAAAATAGTGTTATACTGTACGTACTCGCAGTCAGTACACAGAATGTTAAGGGTAGATGTAGAATAGTAGAATTGTAGGATTGTAGATAGGAGATATTTACACTGTGTGTGATGGTGTTCTATGCTTTAGCTGTACTTGTTCGACTACATTCAACTTGTACATTATAAACATCTAGCTCCTTCTTATATATTATACTGTATGTAGTTCTTAGCTGACTGACTGACTGGCTGGTGCTGGTGCTATGGTCCTGTTGTATGTATATCTATGTGATGTGGATTACCATTTGGAAGAACATAGGAAAGCCGTGTGGAGGCAATTCTCTATTTATCTTCAATCCACTCTTCCGACAGTTCAGCATCACACCATCAACCCTACACACTCACTCACTCACTCACACACACATACACACACACACACACGAGACTCGAGACTCTCTGAATACTCTCCCCAAAACTTTACTCGTCATTATTATCCCAGACCATACACGAAAGAAACACGCTCACTCTCAGTCAGTCTCCTCAAGACCCACACCAACACCAAGACCCACAACACACTCCAACAAAGCAAAAGGCAAAGGCAAAACCTCAATCATAACATTACATTACACAGAGAGAGCAATATTATTATTGTTGTCAGTCAACAATCAAAAACTAATTCATTACGTAGATTTCAATTTAATCAATATCAATATTTTTATTCTCTCCCAGTCAACCCAATCTTTGTCATTTTTTTGTGTGGAGGTAGTCAAGTACTCATTGTTATTCAAAAAGTTGTTGAATGCAGATAGGAAGAGAGTAAGGAAGGTACTTGTAACTATCCCTATATAGTACACTTCACAAACATTACAAATTACAAAATTGAAATCCCACTTTTGAGACTACGAATTTATTACAATCACACACACACACAGACTCACGCACTCCTTGTCTTTGTCTACCTCTCTGACGTGGACTGTATACTGTATAGTTTTTTGTGGTGAGACTCAAAAAATAAATAATAATAAAAAAAACATCAATCAATTTCTGTTTGTTCTTCCGTTTGACCATTTATGAAATTACCAATAAATATATATATACAGGAATAATATACCAAAATTAAATTGGTACGAACGATACCATTATAATATCACACCTTCACAAACAGTGTTATCCGTTTCGGTTCTCTTGCTTCATTTGGATTGATTTGAAAATACAACACATCACCACGTGATATTGAAAACATACAATTAATTATTTATTTTGGTTTCGTTTAGTTTTTCGTTTTGGTTCGAATTATTTTTGTAGTAGTGCTCGTTCGTACTCTGGTTCTTAATAATTATTAAGAAAAAAAAACAAAGTTTTTGTTGTTACTCAAGGATTTAGTTGGATTATTATTTGAAAACAACTTTACACACACAGTTTTTGTTATTTTGTGCAATCGTTGTCTCGTTTATAAAATATTGTTTACGTTCTTACGTTCCCGTTTCTGTTCATTTCGTTCTTGTGTTAATTTAATACAAATTATTGGAGAGAAAAAACATACACAAAAATAAATTACATTGATTTGGATGACAAATACAAACGTAATAAAATAGACAAGTTTTTAGTTAAAGTACACAACAATTGACAATTGAAATTATATCCATAATTTTAAGGGATTTCCAGCTCTGTATGTGATAAAAATTTGATACTCACACAAATTACAAAGGTAATTAATTATCCCGCTCTTATTATTTTTATATAATGCATGTGTCACATGTGGCTTCTCTCATATGCTTTATAAATCTCATAATTGTATTATTTTTTATTCTACTCCCATGAGGTCAGCCCAAATACACATGTGAAATAATCTGCAATAATAATATTTAAAAAATATTAAATTAGTTTAAATGCTGTTTATTGTATGCTCCTAAAATTAGAAAAGTATTTAATGATGATTGTTTTGTACAGTTATCAGATCGTTCTATTGTTGTTTAGGTTTCTGTAGAGGTTCGGTTTCGGTATTAAATTTTTGTAAACTTTCATCATGCGTTCTCATTAGTGTAACCTTAATTGACTCTACATTCTACAATTTCAGCCTATAATACACGGAAATAAAATTCCCACTGTCCATTATATTCACACTTAGGGACTGTTATCGGTGTGTGCGTACAATATAGATATTAAGAGTGTTGTAATTTTGAGGAATAATTTATATATAGCATGTGTGCATGTAGCATAGGACTAGAAATGCATAGGGATAGGACAGGGTAAAAAAAAGTGGTAATAAATTTTTAATTGGCGAATCGATATCAATAGTTCCATTGGAATTTGGGGTAGGATTGGAATTAATGGATTAATGGATTAATGAACATAGCTTAATTACAACATGTAACTACCCTCCATATATATATAGATGTACACTCTATGTACATATGTACCTGCCCTTACTTAAGGATATTACTGTACACGGTGTAAGGACGCACGGTTTTAAAAATGAGGAAAGTATCTCAAAGTGTTGAGCATAATGTTCAGGTAAGAATTGATAAGGATAACGATCCCGGTCGGTGAAAAGATTTAATGATGATGAGGGGGCTTCGATCGGCATCAGTTCGCCTATTTCGACTTGTATAATAATAATAAGTGTTGATTATTTTAGCATCGTAAGAATAGTACAGCCTCATATACTGCACTCAATAGATCAGGAGTCTATAGCCTACATATAGATACATTGGTACGGTATGGTATGGGTATACTACTACATACTGTGTAAATACTTTATGAGAATTCGAATTAGATTTAGAACACATGTACATTATAGTATAGGGGCAATGGCTGAGCATGTCTTTTATATAGAATATAGATACTTTGTCTCTGGTTTGAGTTTTGGTTGGATTAAATAGTCTAAAAGTCTCAAGTATTAATATAAAAAAAGTCTAAATGAAGTTCGTCATAATAGAGAGAGAAGTTGTTCCCCCGTTGCTGTTGTTGTTCTTTTTTGTATTTTACGAGGAGTTTAATTCACATTCTTGTAATTATTATTAGTGCAGTCAGTCCAGTGTGGAAGAGTAGTAATGGTAATCGCGTAGTAATAGTAATTGTACTACGGATAATTCATTCCTGTTTTTTTTATTTTTTGCTTTTGCTTATAGAGTTCAGGGAGGGAGAGAAGAAGGTGAAGTTATAGAGGAGTTTAAAATTTATTTTATTCTTCATTAAAATTCCAATTATGACCACACATGGAGATCATACATGCAATTATTATCATCGTTATGATTGTTGATTTTTATTACGTACGTGATGACCACCGTAATATAGAGTTATATTTATGAACCTTCTTCGTAGTAGTGGAGGTATAAGCCATTAAGCTATAAGGTATACAGTGTGTAACTTAGGTTAGTGTAATAATAATTGTAAATGCTGGTTCTGAGTTCTGAGTTCTGAGTTCTGGCTACTTGCAATTGGAGAATGTATGTACATACACGTATGAGCATAGGGGCACATTTTCTTACCTCCATTTCCATTAAGCCTTAGGTCCTTATAGTGTAGGTAGGTATATAGGTATAATTTATATGCAGTGTTGTATTGCTATAGATAGGAGGCAGTATAGTATTAAGGAAGGCACCGGGGGTAGTTCTGAATTGTAATGTGAACGTGAAATAGGCATAATGAAAGACAATGAATGGGTAGGAGGGCATTTAAGTCCAACTCAAAAACTCAAAGAGTAACGAGAGCATTTTTCCATACTTAATGGCGCAAGTCAAGTGTGCACTGGCCATATGTACATGTAACTATTATGAGGTGAGCACATGAGTCTTTGTGTGTGTGTGTGTTTTGTATGTGTAGAACCTTTAGCATTGCCATTGCCGGAGCGAGGAGTTGCGTTAGCTCCCCTGTACACAGGCAGGCAAAAAAAAACATGTAATGTTTAGTCAGAGTAATAGTAATAATAGAAATGATTCCATCCTTGTAATTTAATTCAAGTTGTTATGAGCAATCAGATTCAGATATTCCCAGACTACGTGTAATTTACTTTGTGTGAATATAATTATATATTTATTCTACTACTACTAAAACTAATACTAATTCACTGACATGGGGAATTGAACTATCGGCATTGGTATCGGCATCGGCATCGGCATCGGTCTCTGCGTAGTACCTACTAATTCCTAGTAGTACTTCTTGACTATGTACTTTCCTATATATCTGCCTGTATATAATATGGGGGAGAGTGGACGGGCTTTTGCTTAGGCCTAAAGCATACACACAAAATAATTACATAGCTCGTCTAATTTCATGAAACATTTATGCAGTATTAGCATTATTAAGACTTGTTTATCATTCTTGCTCACACACCGGATCTATCCTGTTTTTTTTTTCTCCCATCTTCTTCGTATTCTTCTTTTTCACCGTACACCGTACCTTCTCGACTTGGACAGGAATCTCAATCTGAAAAGATCATTCACTTATCCACACAACTTAAGATAGGTTTTACTATATCCAATCCATGATGCTCTGTACAAGTCCATTCAAGTTTAAGGTTTGTCAGGTGGAAATTAATTGTGCAGCTTTTTATTTTATAGACGATCGACATTTACCTTTATCGATCGATTCCTAATCCGCCGGAGGGGAACTGCGGATTTGAATTTGAATTCGATTTTTGAATTATTGCAATTACTAACTTATACTGAAGATGAAATTACAGAGTGGAAACATGTTTTTAAAGGCTATGTAACTACCTTGTAGGTTAGGTTAGGTTTACTATAAGGCTGACTTCAAAGATGATTTTATTATGTAATGCATGCGCAATTTTATTTGGCGCTAGTCAAACGGCAAACGTTAGGTGAAAATATCTCCATCATAGAACTACTATGTACAAAGTAAAAAGCACCTGCTGGCTGTTCTGTTGATTGACTTGGTTAAAAATACGAAGTATTCCGTAATAATTTGCACTACAAAAGTTTAAAATTTAAATTCTTTCAAATTTCAGATTAAAAAATGCTTCCGATTTGTCAACCAATCCGCTCTTGAATTGGCCCACAATTACAACAAACCTTGACCACAAAACATACTGATTAAAAAAAGAAAGATTAAGAAATAGATTTTTTTAAATTAAAAAAAAAAGAGATAAACTGAGTAGAAATTTTAAAAAATTTTTGATTAAAGATGAATTCAAAATTCATCGATAGTATGTTGCCAAAGTACGGTCAAGGGGATTCGGGCTCTGTGGGGTCCAACTCAGCCGTGAATTACTCCTCTGTGGCAGCCGCCGCAGCCAGGATGTATCCATACGTTTCGATGGGGCAGCAGTCACCCTTTGCCGCGGCAGCAGCAGCCGCTGCAGTGGCCGCTTCTGGTGGGATGTCCGTAGGATTTGGAGCACATCTTGGATCAGGAGGTGATGCAAATGACAAGCAATGTCGTTATAATTCTCCTTCAGTTGCTGACTCTATGGTCAACTATACCTTAGCAGCAAATGCAGCGGCGGGACACCAGAGTGCAGCCACGGCGGCGGGGATTGCAGCTGCAGCCCAGTTCTATCACCAGGCAGCCGTAGCAGCCTCCGGAGGTGACCATGGATTGGCCAATGCGTGTAACCAGGGAACCCAAGGCATCCCAGACATCCCTCGCTACCCATGGATGTCCATTACCGGAACAGACTGTAAGCACCCTGCTCTATATTTCTCTCTTAATTTCTACACACTACACTTGGCAATTGGCATTGGCAATATTGACATAGACATCTCTGACTCTGTACATAACATACCTATGAAGGAATTTGATTTATAACTTTCTGAAATGGATTCTGTGTTTTTTGAATTTCGAAAATTCAGTTTGAATTAACTGCATACTCAGCAGAATGTGTTATACTTTTTTTTTGTGTGTGAAAAAAAAAACAAGTAAATATTTAAATAATAATTTACGATGTACCGCCAATAAACTTGTGAAAGTTTGACATCAAAACCTTGGCTATACAGCACTTTAGCAGACAAACATAAAAATCAAAACATTCACAGCATAAATGCCAATTTTAATATTTAAGAGCATGGAAAATGGAAACATCAAAAAACTCTTTTGAGTGGTGGCATCCACATTAGATTAGAGAGTGCATGTATATAGAATGTCTCGGGTAATGCTAAGCAGAGATTTGAAGACATTCAGCCCTCTGAATCTACCACACTATGTGTACACACATGCAATGTAGTTCCGAGTTTAAAAGTCGTTATTGGGAATTTTCTTCGTCGACGTCGACGTCGACATCCACAACGACGACGACTACGACTTCGACTTGTCAGTCAGTTTCTTGTGAAATGTGAAATGATTGTGAGGAAGCGTGGGAAGGTACTGTCTGTAATAGTTGAGTTAATTTTTTCAAGCATCTGTTTGATACATGGCATCCAGCAGGTTAACTTGGTATCAAATTGGCAGTGAGGCAGCTCGTTACAAACAAACTACAAATAGATACATTTAGATCCTCTTTACTCCTCCTTTTTACATACTCTCGGGATACATATGCTTTATTTATTGGAGAAATGCCACGACACATTCAAATTCAACATTCCCGACGTTCCACCTTCACTCTGGCGTCCGTCAACAGTCAGCATAATATGTATATAGTCACTGGGACTGGCACTGGGGACGTCCTCATAGGCTATAGATATACTAAAGCCCATACCTTTTATTCATATAGACTATAAACCATACACAAAATACAAACTTGAAACCTACATTTATCCCACAGCATATATAATTGGCTATCAAAAAATTGATACTCTCTCTTTCCAACTCACACTCAAGTCTCATAAATTTCTGTGGCAAAACTCAAACTCGTGTTTTGAGCTCGCACTCCGCATTTTCCATATCTATATACACACAACACAAAATATACAAGCTCATAATAATATCATCATCCAGAAATAAAATCCATTCAGTCCTCCCTGACTGATTGAGTTCATTCGGCTAACTACGACACTAGGAGTAAATGTAAATAGTAAATAGGACATATTTATGCACAGTGTAAAATAGATACATTGATTCCCGATCCCGATTAAAGTACCTTACACTATAATGTATAGTTAGTTGCGCCGATGTTTTCTCTAATACTGAACAGTACTAGAGCGCTCCAATTTACGTATTTTTAAACCTTTAAATTGAATATTGAAATCCACGTAATAACCTTTGAGTGTATCTAAATGTCTCATAAAAAGTCTCAAAGAGTTATTTAAAATTTAAATTAAACTGTATCAAACACAAATCGTCTGTGAAGAACCAAAATTACCCATATCAATTTTTAATTTCAAACAAAATGCACTATCTACAGAAAAAATGAAAATAACATGGTCATGAAAACATGTGAATAGAACCTTGTGCATTTTTCAAAAAACATGTAAATAGAACCTTGTGGATTTAAAAAAAAACATGTAAATAGAATATTTTGTACATTTGAAAAACATGTAAGTAAGCCATTTAACACTTTTAAAAACATGTAAATAGAATATTTTACACTTTTCAAAAAACATGTAAATAGAACATTTTATACTTTTAAAAAATACTTAAATAGAACAATTTGCTAATTTTAGAAACTCGTGATTAGCATTGTAAGCATGTATTTTATTTACTGCATTTTTTGACATAGCTCATTTTAATTCTAGCATAAATTGGAAATGGGTTATTTTGGTTCTTCATAGACGAAATGAAATTCATTCACACTACAGTCTGCAGTTCGAATATTTAAACTTCCAGTTTCTATAGTTTAAATTGCAAAACGTTGGTTTAAGATTGGATCAGCGTCAGTACAGAACCATTCTCTGAAATTAAAAGTAAAAAGCCAATTTCATTATAACCTTCTACAGAATTCACACTTTTAATTATGATTATTTTATTTTGTAGCATACAGAAAATTCAAATGATGATGGCAGGTATTTATAAGTAATAATTATAAAAATAAATTACTTGTCACGTGACAATAAATGATATGGGGGCGTAAGTACTTTATTGTTCCAAGTCTCGCTCGTAACGTCAGACTGATGGTCAATTTTCCTTTT
>JAQFZE010003340.1:0-12768 GCA_034695245.1 Dicyrtomina saundersi | reverse complement strand
ACAGAAGTAATACCCTCATTGAAAGACAGTGTTATCTTTGTTACTATTGAATACAATTATTTTTCTCTCTGATAATAATTCATTATTGATTTGGCTTCAGCCCATATTTATAACATTTTAATATTTACAGATTGATATTTTTGGAAATATTAAATAACACAGAAGTCACGAGTTCAAGCGATAATTTTAAGAACAATATTATAGTATCTACAAACTTGAATCAAATTGAATTACAATGCTATTTCGAGGTCCCAGTGGCACCGAACGGATGTCAACACTGCTCCTGTAAATTATCATAAAACGATAAAAGATCACATTAGTTGTTGAATTCAATTATTGATTTCTGATCTTGCGTTCTCTATTTCTGTGAATTATGGACGGCGTGAAGAAGTTTAATTAAATTCGCGTATAATGCATACATATAACCTACCCAGGTAATCATATATTACCCATTGCACTGATTCAATTTTCCAATTTCTAGCCACCGGCTCAAGTTTTAGCTCTTATCGTAATAAATATTTTAGTTTTTTTCCAGCCATGGTTGACTATTGATTGAAGGCATTTTATGTTCTATAATATTTGCCTATGATTATACTATGTTGATTTACTTTCTTCTCACATATTAGTGTACATATTCTTTTAAGATACAAAACGACGCATGTAGTATTATCTGTTTTCAGCTGAAAGAAAACTGACTTGTGCGATATTTTTAGTGACAGGGTGGTACATTTATATATTTTTCTTTCTCGTAATAGCGTTGCGCTAACAGTCCTATTCCAAATTGTGAATACAAAATACACGAGATTCCATTTGCATTTTAGTTTTGGGTTTGAAGGTCGTGCCAGAAGAGTAAATAAAATACAGCATTAGCTATAATATATGGCTGGTCGGATTATTTTTGTATTCTAAAAATTACGCTAGATAAGTAACTGCTGGATAATGTGCAAGCGAGTTGAATTAGGGCAGGGATTAATAACACTGGGAAAATAACTTTAACAGTATTTAACATACCTCGATCTATCGTTTGAAAAAATCAACTTTTAAGCTACAATATTGAGTAATTATTTCAAAATTTCATGGCTTTTGATGAAATAATTCTGACAGTTCACCCGTTCTTGTCTAATAAAAAAATAAAGAATGCACGAAAGTGTATATTACCCGGCAGTGAGACCAGTGGCTTTGAAGCCCACGCTTCGAGTTACGACTATACCATTATTGGGCACGCTTGAAAATACGGTCGCATCCACAATACAAGATACATCGGTTACATTAACCAGAACTAAAAATCCTTTTTCATCAATCTGACGCGAGGCGACTCTAAAAGTGTACAATTCAATGCGTTATCACAAGTCTACATGTAGGATAATTTATTATGTAAGTATATTAGGTACACATGTAAGATTATATGTAGTACCATTATACCTTGTAAACCCAAGAACAGAATTGGCATTTAAAGCTAAACTCTCATAACTCCCATATCTCCACGCATTGGTATTTCTCAATTTCAAGATTTCTTTATACACCTTTAAATGACTCTCTTCAGCTGCTTCCTGTACAGCTACATTCAGGGACACGTAATTTTTGTTTAGCGGAAGCCATGTTTTGTCGGCAGTGGAGAAGCCTGCATTCTTTGAATCGTTCCACTGCATTGGAGTTCTCTGAAAATCTCTTGAAAACAATGTGTACCTCTCAGAGTCTGTGTTGCGGCCAGCGGGATCAATGGTGTCTTCCCATGTAAGAAATGTATCCTCCATTCCAATCTCTTCTCCGCAATATGTGACGGCCGTACCCTTCAAAAGAAGATTTATCATATTTGCACCATCAACCCCTCGTGCGGTCCATTTTGTTGCTGCCCGATTATTATCATGATTTCCGAGCTGTGCGTAAATAGTCCGTAAATGGAAAAATTATTAGTAAGTAGTGTTTAGTTTTAGTTGGGTGTGCATATTAAAGTAATTATTTATGCATTTAAAGTTTAACGCGAATTACCGAAAATGAAGCCCACTTTCCTGGAGGCATAATGTCAAACCAAATATTCATCAAGGCTAGCACTTCTTCCGCTGTACTGTTTTTTTTTATATCAAGTAAATGAAAATTAAGTGGGAAGTGCGAGACGGGTGTCTCCTCGTCCCCATAATAAGCTGGAATTGCTTCGTCCGGGATATAAGCTTCAACCATCATAAAACGAACTTGACCATCAGCTACACTGTACTCATCTAATATTTTTCTAACATCAGCTAGGAAGCTAATAACCTCTGGGAGATTTTGGGTGTAAACGTGATTCCAGTAGCGATATTCATCAGGGAGTGCATCAGGAGACCTCTTTGGGTCTTCAGGCTCATCCAAGAACCTTTGATCTTCATACAGGAAAGGAACAGCATCCACACGAAACCCATCCACCCCCATGTCCAGCCAAAATTTCACCACCGCTAGCATTTCATTACGAACAAGAATATTTTCAAAATTTAAATCCGGTTGCTCCTTTGCAAACTGGTGAAGGTAAAATTGTTGACGTTGTTCGTTCCACTCCCAGGCGGATCCATGAAATACGCTAACCTGCAAACGACAATAATTTTGATTTATAAAAGTTATTAAATGTTTCTAAAATGCGTATATACCTACATCGAACATTGGAAGCAAAGCTTTCATAAAGTTTGCAATCGCTGAATGATATTTTGTAACTGATACTTGAGGGTCGAAAATTGAGGAAACTCAAGCATTGATTGTAATAAATTGAGCGATGAAAATGCATACCCAGTTAGTGGGTGGCTTAGGTTTTCCATCAGCATCCGTCCCCTTAGCATCTTTCCAAACGTAGTAGTCCGTGTAAGGTTCAATGCGTTGCACAGACTTGATAAACCATTCGTGAAGGTCACTTGAATGATTAGGTACAAAATCCATTATTAACTTCAAGCCTATCCAAAATTAATTCAATGTTCATAATTTTCTAATGTAGCAAAGGTCCAGCTAAATTAGCTCTTAGAGTGATTTTTGAATTGAATCTGCGTACTGACTTGATTCTTGGTTTCATTAATTATTTGTGTGATAAGACATTTAATGATTTAATACATACTGTAGTGGCAGTGGCTTTCAAAGATGTAAACTAAAGTAACATAATTATATACAATTCAGTACATACCTCTTTGCTTAAATGCGGCAGACATCTTTCGAAAATCATCTAACGTTCCAAAAGTTGGTTCGATATCCGTAAAATTTGAAATGTCGTAACCAAAATCTTTCATTGGAGATTTGTAAATTGGTGAGATCCAAATCGCCCCGATTCCCAACTCAACAAAATAGTCCAGCTTGGATGTAATGCCTTTAATTTTATTTCAATTTAAGCATTTATATATTTTTTTATATAGCAAGCATAACTACCATATGCATAATATTACTTTCTCAAGTATATTTCTTAAATAATACAGAGAGGCCTTCTCTATATTACGTAGCAGTAATGAAAGTAAGGAATTTTATGTAATTTTAATTTATGTTACAAAAAATTGTACATCGTATGTATGCATTTAATTAGGCATTTTTATTTTGTTTTTGGTGCATCCAAATAATTTCGCTGCTTACCACTGATATCCCCAACACCGTCTCCATTAGAATCTTGAAATGAGCGAGGATAGATTTGATATACGACAGTTTGTTGCCACCATTCCATTGGTTTGGGTATTAGAGATGAAGAGTCTAGTTTTCCAGTGTGCTCCATTCTGTAGCAAGAAAGCTTTGATTAAACGAATATAATACCAAAACTAATGAAAAAATGCAATTAGCCTGGTTTTTAAAAAATCACATCAATAATGAGTTGTGTCTAGCCTTACAATTTAAATAATTGTGAAAGTGGG
Organism: Dicyrtomina saundersi; assembly: GCA_034695245.1. Lineage (NCBI taxonomy): Eukaryota > Metazoa > Arthropoda > Collembola > Symphypleona > Dicyrtomidae > Dicyrtomina > Dicyrtomina saundersi. The sequence goes on along the minus strand of JAQFZE010003340.1, from coordinate 8,920 downwards.
AATCGCAACCTATGTTTGTATTATTCCATGCGTTTTGAGGATAAACGGATACCGCAAAAAGCTGAAGAACTGTGAGAAGTGATTATTTTCAGTTCCATGATTCCAGTGTGAAATATAATATAGGAATAAAGGCAAGCGTTTACACATAAATGACATAAAGGTAAATAAGTAGCTACTATCACAAAATATACATGTAATTATAGTACAATTTAATTTTAATTTAATAGTTTTATTGTCCAACTCTCAGCACTGCTCTCACTCGTCGGTTATGTTGCGTGTGGCTGCCGACAGGGCTTGGGACTACTGGGGAGTTGTATAAAATTTCTTTCTCACCATAAATTACCCTTACAAACTTATGAAAGCCGTATAATTATTGACGTACATATTGTCAATCCCATTATATTTTGTACTGTTCATTGTTATCTGTATATAGGATACTGTGTACTCATATCCCTATAATTTACAACTAAAGTTTATAAAAACTTTAATTCTAAATACTGAGTTATAAAGGCTATTGCAGTGACTTAAAGTTTTTCTCTCCGCATTGTCAAGCAAACGCAGTTTGCAAAATTTCCTATAGTATTGATTTTAATGGATCAACAAAAGGGAAACATTTAACTGTGTCTTACAGATCATAGGAACGTAAACATAATAATGCTATAAAAATATAAAAACATAGTCCAAACAAGAATATTATGGAGCAAAAAATATTATTGAAAGATTTTTGTTACCAACTAAGACTACTTTTTTTGTAATATTAATTAATGATCTGATAAAATGATTTCCTGGTTGGTACCTTCTTGTTGATTTATGGGTGAATTTTAAAAACCGATTCGAAATTTGGTTTTGGTCTTTTGCTTGAGCTCTGCTGGCCTGTGGTAGAAGTTCAAGATCACGACCGACGGGCGAAAACACGATAAAAAAATGGTAATATTATATTCGCATATTTTGTGTTTTTCAGTTACTTGTCACCTTTTTGCTTCGTGCACTGCAAACAGGAATAACTATCGTGTCTCATCTGATAGTGAGTTGCGAATTCGTGGGAAAAGATCAAAGCAAGGGACTCTTTTAAATCTGCATTTACCTCCATCACACAGTGATGATAAAAAACCTGCTAAAACAAAATCAGACTCAGAATATCCAGCAGAGTTTGACGAATATTCTCAACTCTCCTTAACTCAAGACTACAATGACGAGTATAGTAATAATTATCAACAGAATTATGATTTGGAACAACCTAGCCCGCAAAATCCTTCCAATAATGCCATTAGTTTGGATGTAAATACCCTTTAAGAATAACAGTAACAAAGTATCTGTATTTTTTAAATAGAAATTTCTAACATATTCTTCAGAATTCAGAAGCGTTTACTTTATTTTTTAATCCCAATCATAAACTATATATGAATTTACCATTTGTTCAAAAGGATATTCTAAAAAGTCCCAAGGGTCAACGAATTATCATGGAGGAAGCCCGGAAGGAGCTTCTACATAGAATTTCAAAAAATGGGAGACAAGTAGCAGAGGAAATAGTGGAGCAGATTGAGAAAGATGCACAAATAGAAATGAAGGGCGACGAGCCTAATAATTGGGGTAGTTCGTGTAAATCCATGTTTTTCGTCACTTATGCTTTGTGTACTGTACCCACACTGTCTTATTGGAATTACTTGTGTTAAAGTAGTACTATATACTATGGAATCTGTGTACACCTCATAAAAGTTCATAATTCATTCTCAATTTTATTATTAGCACTTTATTTTGAATTCGTCCACGAATGTTTTTTGCTTAATATAATTAATCAGAACTAGAATTACATACTGTAGCAGTATATTAATATATTATGCTAAATTTCGATTCACAATTCACGGGAAGAACAGAGGTTGGTAATTATACAGTGTACTTCGTCCATGTCCATGTGTAGAATCATCAAAACAAAGTCACTAAACTAAAATATATCATGCGCTGTGTGCTTATTAAGATCCTGATCCCGATAAGATAATGCATTTAATTTATAACAAACTCTACAAAATAATGTTTTCCATAATATATATACATATGTATGTGTAGTTATAGTTAGAAGTTTTAATTTTAATTTTTAGCTTTCGCTTTGTTTTTTTTAAATCACTGATATTCTTTTTCAAGACTCTCGACTTTGTCTTAATTTGTCCTGGAGGACTATTTTTGACTAAATTAAAATTACCAATAATACTAATAATTTTATTATTAGTTTTAAGATTATACAGATCTTGAAAAATCACTGGCAAGAAAGACTCAAAGAAAAAAAAGGAAAGATTAACTTTTTTGCACCGTTGCACATGCATATTCTTGAATGCTGTGTGGTTTCTTGTCCTTCATTTTGAATATTTTGAATATTTTGAATTTTGATATTCCGAGGAGACGCCGAATATCGTCTGTGAAGAATCAAAATGACCATATCCATTTGCAGCTAAAAACAATATCCACTATCTACAAAAATATTGTAACATGTCTTGAAATCATATAAATAGAACATTTTACACTTTTCTAGAACATGTAGATAGAAAATTTTACACTTTTCAAAAACATGTAAATAGAACAGTTTACACTTTTCAAAAAAACATGTAAATAGAACATTTTACACTTTTCAAAAACATGTAAATAGAACATTCTACGCTTTTCAAAAACTTCTAATTAACAGTTTACGCATATGTCTCATTTTGTTTTTATGACATAGCTCATTTTGATTCTATTAAATTGGATATGGGTCATTTTGGTTCTTCACAGGCGATATGTTCTATTTTATAATATATAATTTTTGATCTGTTTACTACTATAGTTATATGGTATTACATAACGGTTAATATTTTCATAACTTTAATAGTATTAGATAATTTACTAACCTATACTATACTACTTGCGGAATAATGTTAACAATTTAGTTAAATTTAGTTGAGATGTTTATCATTCATAATATTATAGAAGAACCTTCCATTTAGATAGTTTGATTTGTGAGTTGATTCCAAGTGTATCTAATACATAGTAAGTGTGTGTGCAAAGTGGGCGTAGTGATACAATTTAATTTTGATTTACGATTTCGATTTATAGAGAGCCTGCGGTATATTCACACAGAGATTATTATTATTATTGCGTTATTTGCTGTAATTATATGTATTCAAGACGTGATTATATATTATGCAGTTAATGCAGTACTTAATTAAAATGGCAACCGAGGTTTTTCTTTTTTCTTGATTTTTTTTATACATCTGTATTATTGAATTGAACCACATATAGAAACTAGAAGACTAGGTCTTAAAATACCTACCTACTATAATAATATAGCGATCTCTACATACATATTTAAAAGGTCGCCTAATAATATCTTATATATGTTATTTATGATCGTAATTATACAGCTTATCACTCTTTAAATGCATGCAATTATTCTTTTTATACTTTTTGAACTTAACGGTGTGAACGACAACGATGGGCTCCCTATCATCCCCTTTCATTTCTATATTTGATTTATTTAAATTTGAATATAGTTTTTTCTTAAAATCCATACGCAATCGGTACTTAATACACTATACTATATATAATAAATGGAATAAATTGAGTTTTGCAACGTAATCTAATTCCGAAAAAAAAGGTATATGTAAGTAATAGCATTTAAAAGTTTCTAAGATACATAATAATTTGTGAGATTGGAATTCGAGAAAAACATTTAGGGAATCTTGGAATTTAAATGTACGTGTCAGGAGGAGTCATATTAATAAATTATCATTAGCTGTAATTTACATTATATTTTTGTTGTTTTGACACTTGTCTTATTTTTTCGTCACATAATTAAATCCGTCGTTCGTATGTGGATATTTATGTACACCCACCTACAAGCAGAGTGAGTGGTATGAAACATGTGTAAGGTAGGTAGTTGCACTTTGCCCTCCGTCGGAGTCGGATGAGCCTCAATTGCCTAAGGAAATGTAACATTGGGCATGTATTTGTAGGTATCGTCTAAAGTAACAGAATACACGATTTCGGTACTTTTCCTCTGGAATTCCCTTTGATGGCTAGAAAATACTCCGAGTCTGGGCATTCTTCTACAGACAGGAGCTAAAAGTACACACAGAAATAAATTACAAATTAAAACCGATTACGCAACATTTCATAAGCATACTTAGGTAGGTTTAGGTACGCTGCATTTAAATATTATAATAATATTATTTGAACATAATTTATGTTTCATTACTTCATTGGAAAATAAGCTGATTTCTTCAGGTCCTTGAGCGACGTAGTCGTACATTACTTTGGCTCGCATTCGTCCCCCGTCCAAGTTGCCATCATCCGTTGAATCCATACTGAAGGATTGGGTCAAATTGATATTGTGTAATGGCATACTGCATCGAGTTTTTTTAGTTCATTTTTATCAGCAGTATATTTTATATATAACATTTAACATATTTATTATTGTAATTGTCAGTATAGTAGTTCAGCGTCCAGCGTTGTTTGTTTGGTTTTAATTTCCCGTTTAAGCACATATATAGATAGGAGGATAGAAGTCAAGTAGTTATGTAACGTCCAAAAATGGTTTTTTTGAAGCAAGACATTCGCCACAAGAACATCAATTGAGAAGCCGAAGAAGCCGCGGAGAAAGAAGCCAGGAGGGATGAAGAAATGAACGGGACCATGTGAATAAATCAAATTAAATACAATAGAAAAAAAGTGCAGAGTAAGTACCTACCTACTTACAGAGTACAGCTTGGAATTGAAACGGAAAAGTATATAAAAGACCTAAATTTAGAAGCAGTAGTAGCAGCAGCAGCAGCCCACAGCTGTGCAAATCAACTATATACGCGTCTCCGTAAAATTTTGCTCTTTCAGCTCAAATGTTCAAACAAGCAAAAGGAGATAGGGAATCAAAGGGGGAAAAAAGAGGAAATTAAGTCTCGCATGAAAGAGAGTAAGACTACACTTACTTTGGAGTTTGGAGAAACTTGATCTCTATCTAGATCTCTTCTCTCTCTATTTCTCTACAATATTGTGTAATTAACTCATCGTGAGAGGACATCACTCAGTCAAGTTAGTCAAGTATAACTCCTTTGAGCTCGTCTCCTAACGATAAGTATATCCCCCTTCGTATTTATTATATACTTTTTTATTATGTTACTTACTTGCCAAATAAAATTGTAGGATTAAATTATTGCACGTTTCGTTAAGTAGTTATACTATCCTACCACCGCCCCTGTAATGTAAATGTAAGTTTCAACGGTCCCATTCATTCATGACAAATTAAATCATCTGTAATGGAAAGAAGCAAGTAAGTGCTATATATAGATGTTGGAAATGGACAAATTTGAAATTTGCAAGCGAAGCATGGATAATGGTAGGGAAATTTATACTTAAAAAAAAACGAATTTGCAGTAACGGTAATAAAAATAAAAATAATAATATTATACTCTATATAGCTTCTCTCCTAAATTTGCAAACTAAATGATGCTTGATTTGATCGTGATCGTGCTATATAGGGAGCATGTATAGCGAAACACAAAAACAACATCGATTGCAATAATAAAAAGTGCTTCTTAAAGGGTAGAGAGGGCTGCTTTTGAGTATTGCTACTACTGGTACTAAAAGTAATGTGATGAGTGATTTCTTGAAAGCATATAGCACATGTATCTCACAGAGGAATACTTTATAATGACATTATTATTATGTAAGATATAAATAAAGAAGGGGACACAAATAAGATAAAAGGGAGACGTACGTCTCAAGTTCCCGACTCAGATCCAGCATAAGTTGATGACACTTTGCATAGTAGGTCGTCTGAGATGATATGAGAGATTTCAAGTGCTCTATATGTCTATCACGACTCACCATCACGATCTCCAGCTGAACCCGCACAATATCCGCTTGCTGAGTAAATTCTGATTGCGCTTGAATTACTTCTCGTTCCGCCTGGTCATGATTCAGAGTCAGAGTCAGAAGAACATGATCAGAATTTAGACAGTTGTTTAATTACTCTACCTATATTATATTTTAATATTGTGAACTTAACCTTTAGGGAACTAACAAAACCATTAATTTTAATTCATTGCAACAAAATAATCTCAACTCTCATCTGAATCTTATCGCACCATGTTATCAGAAGACATTTTTTGTATGCAATACTACGTGCATACAAAATTCAAAATAAATACTGTTTTTTAAATTTTGTCTCCATTATTTCTTTAAAAAAAAAGGGACTTTAGATGACAACAAAAATAAACAAAAAACAAAATAGATGCAGGCGTGCTTTTAATTAACTACAGAGCCGCGGGAGCCCGTACACATATACTACAGTATAATCTGTAGAACTTACTTGCTGAACAAGAACTCTAGGATCTGTTCCATCTTTCTGCATGTTTTGGGATAATGTCAAACCAATCAAATTGTTAGTTTTGTATTATTCATATTGGTTTCACAAGAAGTTACATACTAATTATCATGGTACTAAATACTAAATGAGCACAATAATTCATTGAAATTGAGCTAAGAAAAAATTTTGATTTTTTAATTTCAATCTCATTTTTATGTTAGAAAAGTGACCATAATAGTAGACAACTAACCGGAGTCGTACTGCTCATACTTCTTGCTTTCCGTAAACGATTTTTAGCCGCATCCAAATCTAATCTGTACAGGGAAAAGGAAATCAAAGATGCTGGTGTACAAGAAATTATGTATCGTATTTCATCGAATAAGCGCTGGGCTGCCACTCCAAAAAATTTAATATGCACCCGTGCTTATTCTAAGAAATATGGTATATAGCTATATACTTTAAATTTATGTAATATGGTGCAATTTGATACGGTTGCCCTGTCCTTGTATCTTTAATGCTTGCTTTGACTTTGACATCTGTCTTTACTTATGTGTGTGTGTGTTAGTCACAAACCTCTTATTTTCTAATGTTTTCCTCTCTTTCATCGCGACTCGAACTTCATTCTCAAGAAATCTGTTCAGAGGCTCCACATATGAGTTGACGGAGCCAGTCACGAATTCCCTTTCCGCTTGTCCCAACTTCAAATCATTTTGTCCAACTTTGATTAGCATGCTTCCTGTTTTGAATTGATCCCAACGCGTGAACAAAGTATTATATACACAGTGGATCACAACTTAATTAGAATTAGAACTAATCGGAACATGAGCTCACAAATATTGTACATTGTATACTGCGTACTGTTCCACAAAATATTGTGAAGCTAATTGAATTTCATTTCTATAGTTTTACCGTAAGCCGAGGTAGGTCCAAATTCACTTCCCGCTTCCACCAGACCTTGACCAAGAACTTCCATATTACTCATTCGAACCGGGCGCTTCTTGTCTATCTTCTCCATGAGAAAGTCTTCTACTCTATATCCTGTAATTAATTCATATCATTTCATCCTATGAGTACACATATAGCACTGATTTGCAAGAGTACATTAAGCATGCTTGAATAAATTATAAATACCATATTGTGAAAATCGAAAATACATCAAGGATGTTGATGTTATAATTAGGTTGAGTATATTTAACACATTATGTATTAGTATCGTAAGCGTAAACTGACCTGGATTAGGTGTTAAAACACTCTCAGTATCTTTAACCATTCGAGTCGTCCAATTTTTAGCCGCATCCGCTTGACGTTGTAATGATTCTAGTTGAGGGTCCAACGTTGTCTTCTCCCCAGAATAAAGAGCTTCTTCAGTCATCTATAAATCATAACAATAACAAACGTTTTATTTTATTTTTTTCCATTTTTACATTCCAAAACAGCACATGCAACCAATAATAGTTTCATCTATTAGTATTCAAAATGCAAGAAAATTGCAATTCATTTTCATTATTTCTTTTAGTGTTTAGTATTAGCTAATAATATTATGTAACCTGAACAGCGCGAGTGAGGAAAGTCCCAGCATCTCCAACCAGCTTCTTCACGTTAAAATCCATACCGTACATTTGCTCCAGCTTTATAGAATACACAGGGGGAGGTAAAAGGTCAAGAATGTGTCTACTTTTGTAAGTGTAAGTAATCAAGTTTGTCTTCACTCTAGAAACTGCCAGAAAAACCTACGATCAATTCTCGATATTGTTTTTGTTTTTGTTTTTGAGACTAAAAAAGAAAATCAGAGTGTCAGGAAGGAGGAAAACATCACACAGTCAGCGCATAGATATATAGAAAAAAGATGAAAGGGTAGATAAATTCTATCTCTCCGTAGTAAGTACAAAGTTAGTATCGTTTCCTGTATGTATTTTATGGTATTCCTATCTGTGTTGAATCGAATTCCAAATTCCGAATTAGAATATTATAGGATCGTGAACATGGAAATGGAAACTATCGAAAGAAAGGCAGATATCCAAGAATCAGAGATCATGAGGCCCGCTCAATCTGTCTCCACACTAGCACTATAAAGAAAGGAAACAGAAAACAGACACAAACATGACACAGGCAGACACGAACGCTGAAACTCTGATTTCCGATGCAAGTATCTTTCTTTGTGAGGGAGTATTTGTTTTATTTGGAGGTTCGCTGAAGCATTTATGAGTTATTTTTGGCAAGCCACAACTTCTTCGTCTTCTTCCTAGATCTTCTTCTTTCAGCTTAAGGCTTAAAGACTTCTCTCGCTCGCTATCTATCTCTCACTTGCTTGTTTGTTCTTTAAAGAAATATGACTCTGTTACTGGTTAATACTGCTAAGGCTATATGGCTAGGCATTAAAGTCCTCTAGTCACAAACACTGACTGACTGCAACTGGAACTGGAACAGTGGAAAAGTGGAAAACCGAAAACTGGACCCACACACATTACAACTCACAAACTCACTGACAAACTACTGCAATCTGCAGCAACGGATTCTCTCTCTCCAAAAACACCAAACTCCACACGTCCACGATCAATAATACTTCCGAGTCCGACTTCGACCGAGACCGAC